>JANPWX010019552.1:300563-355255 GCA_024734555.1 Trochalopteron elliotii
CGTGGGGCAGCAGTGGGTGCTGGTGGAGATGGTCCAGGCCTTCTACGAGGTGCGGCCGGGCGGGCGCCTCGAGCGTGGCGGAGCGGCGTGAGGGCAGCTAGGGGCTCAGGGAGCGGGGAGGTATCGCCGGAGCTGCCCCGAGGGCGGCGGCGGCGGGCGGTGCTGGGTGGTGAATCGGGAGCTGAGCTCGGGTCGCTGCTGCGGGGGTCGGGCTGCACTTGCTGAATCGTGAATGTATGGTGAGTACACCGCGGCTGTATATTGAAAATATACACGCACGTCCTATTTCTCCAGGTTTATAAAGAGACATTTGGGGCATGTAGCAAGGGCATTAAGCCATAAGGTTCACAGTATTTTACTGGGGTCAAGGTTTGTGATTTACAAATGTCGTTTGCAAAGGAGGAAACAGCGTTTAAATGTTTAGGCTTGAATTCCCTCCTGGTGGAGATCAGCTGTGCATGTTTGTACCCAGGCTTTGTTTCGTGATGTTAAAAAGGATGTCCTGATGATAGGCTGTGTTTTTGTGTCCCTTCCTTTGGCGAAGGGTGCTAACTTTTTAAGAATGTGTGCAAGATTTGCAGTCCAAATATAGAAGTGCTTAGCTAACGAAGCAGGTAGCACTGAGTCCTGGATAATTGTAGGCACTAAAAAGCACGGACCTCTGTGGGAGGTGTGTTCTTTAGATGTCATGTCATACACGTCGTGTATATATTCTTAATATGTTTGGTAAACTGAAAAGTACTCTGCAATAGGTAACATTTGTTATTTGCAGTTTGATATGCCGTTGGGCTCTTTACTGGTTTTAAAAGCTTGAATTCAATTTACTTTAGTTTCTGGATGTGTGGTAAGTTCCATTTTGTCGGCAGGTCAGATACCGCCAGAAATGTTAATGTGTGGAAGCAATTCCCCTGACTTGAAGAGGGAGTGTGGTCATTTGTGTGCACCTTTATTTTTTAAAAATAAATAGACAGGAGCCTTTCTGAAATGGAATAACTAAACTCAACATTAATTCTAGGTGTCCAGTGCTGATGCCATAACTCCACATCTTCTTCAAACTAGCTATGCTGCCAGGGCAAACTGATTTTTGTCCCTCAAACACCCAAAGAGGCTAACTTTAACTTGGATCAACTCTGGTTTGCTTTGTGTATTCCCACACTTGGTGTCCACACAAGAGAGTAAAGGACACAAGGACAAAACTAGTTGAGCTGGCTCAGTTGGTTTATACCTGACAAAAGTGCCTGTAAAACTGACAGAAGTTGGCTGTAAGAACAGAATTGGCTTTCTTTGTAAATGGCTGTCCCTGCTGGTGGAGTGTAATATACAAAAATGGAGAGTTGGAGTGACTTGGTATAGATGACACAGACCTTCAGGCTCTCAGGATAGTTCTGCTTGTTTTGAAAGCTGTCTGTCTTCACGGGTTTCAACTGGTGCAACCTGTATTACTTAACCGTCTTTACTCTCAGTGTTCAAATTATGTGTGGAACTGAAATCAGGTATCAGTTTAGAACGTGCCTTGTTTATGAACAACAGACCAAATCCATTCAAACTCAAGTTAACAGCGACAAGTAATAGCTTCAAAACATTCCACTTTCATATAATTAAAATCTTTACTGATTTAGAAATGTATCAGCTGTTGATCAGCTTTGGGTTTTTTTCTGAGTGTGCTAGTGGGGGCAAAGTGGTTGTGTTGTGTCACACTGCTTCAAACAGAATTCTCTTTAGACTAGTTTTTGTACTTTTGTTTTCAGGCTCCTGCTTACCATCTTATTTTGGAAGGAATTCTAATACTATGGATAATCAGACTTCTTTTCTCCAAGACATATAAGCTTCAAGAGCGATCTGATCTAACACTTAAGGTATGGTGAAGAAGTATTTCTCTTTAGAGAAACAGTTCTTAGCAATTGATGTATTTATGGGGTGTTGAACCACTGCTGCATTATAGATGTTTCTGTTTTTTTTTCTTCAACTTCAAAGGATGAGCTTACTTTGGACTCAGGAGCTACTTATTGCTTAAACGTGTCAGTGTGTGGTTTTAAAGTAGCACTGTGTTTGAGAGTCTGAGAAATAAAAAAACTGATATGGCAGCAACTGTTAAGCTATGAAAAGCTGTCGTTAGCTCTACTCAATGGAGAGCTTTATTTTAAAGATGAAAGTTATGTTAAAAATGCTCACCAGGCAAAATGAACTGTATGATTGTAGATGGTAGGAAGATGGTCAATCTGTATATGTGGTGTCTATGAGTAATAACTCTTGAGAGCTTACAGTGGGTTCCAGAAAAATTGTAGTTTACCGGCAGTTTTATTTTGCAATGTCGTCCCCAGAAAATAAAAAAAATGTGAAGACTGGAATTTCTTTCTGACTTCTGGCTGTAGACTATCAGAAATAAGTAAAATTTGTTTTGAAGATGTCCCTGGACTAGTTTATTTGAGCTTCAGAGTAGTGATATCCCTTATAAACAGGGTAAAATACTGAAATTTCTTCATGGTATTAAAGAAAGTTTGTGAAAGGAATTTATGGGCATTTGTAATGGGTCTATGTAATTCCTGTCTATGTCATGAGTTTGTATGCTTTTTGATCTTATTCTCACTAAAGATGCACAGTAAGGATGCGTGCTTAGTGTAATTCATCACTGAACAGGATGCACAGACTGTAGTGTAGGCACAAGTCTACAGTTGTGAGCAAAACTGCAGGCAGTGTCTTCATTTGGGGAGCACTTACTAAATGATCTTATTGTGTTCTATAGAACACTTCAGCAGGTACTTATTGAGACAGCCAGCGTGGCTTCACAAAGGGTGAGTTTTGCCTGACCAACCTAATAGCCTTCTGTGATGGAGTAACTCCATTGGTGGATAAGGGAAGGGCTTACAGGTGTCATTTACCTGGTTGTGTAAAGCCTTTGACATGGTCCCCGTCAGCATCCTTCTCTCTAAACTGGAGAGAAATGGATGTGATGGGTGGACTGCTAGGTAGGTAAGAAAGTGGTTCAATGATCTCACCCAAAGGGTAGCAGCCATTGTCTCTTGAGTCCCAATAGACATCAGTGATGGGTGGTGTCCCTCAGGAATCTGTACTGATGTTTGATACAACCCAAAGCTGTATCACACAAAAGACAATAAAAGATACAGAACAAAAGACAATAAAAGATATAGAACAAAATACATTAAAATGTATAGAACACAATGCAATACATACATCAACAACAACAAAAAAAATCCACTATGCATGCTGTATGTACTGGACAATAAATGCCAAACAATACTATATTTAACAAAACCAAGTTCAAGGTTGCTGCATTTGGGTCAGGGTAACTCCTGCCATCAGCACAGGCTGGGGGATGAACAGATGGAGACCAGCCATGTGAGAAGGACTTGGGGTGCTGGTGGGTGAGAGGCTGGACATGACCCAGCCATGGGCACTCTCAGCCCAGAAAGCCAAACGTGTCCTGGGCTGCATCCAAAGCAGCGTGGGCAGCAGGAGAGGGAGGGGATTCTGCCCCTCTGCTCTGCTCTGGTGAGAGCCCACCTGGAACCCTGCCCCCAGCTCTGGGGTCCCAGCACAGGAAGGACATGGAACTGTTGGAGTGAGTCCAGAGGAGGCCACAAAGATGATCTGAGTGATGGAGCACCTCTGTTATGAGAAAAGGCTGAGAGAATTATTTGGAATTGATTAGCCTAGAAAAGAGAAGGCTTAGGGGTGACCTACGTGCAGCCTTCCAGCACCTGAAGGGAGCCCACAGAAAAGATGGGGAGAGAGTATTTACAAGAGTGTGTAGTGTGATGGGACAAGGGGGAATGGCTTCAAAGTTGGCAGGTTTAAATTAGATACTAGGAAGGAATTCTTTACTATGTGCTTGGTGAGGTGCTGTAACAGATTGCCCAAAGAAGTTTTGGATGCTGTATCCCTGGAAATGTTTAAGGCCGGATTACATGGGGCTCTGAGCAACCTGGTCTAGTGGAAGTCATCCCTGGCAATGGCAGGAATGGAATCAGATGGACTTTAATGTCCCTTCCAACCCAAATAGTTCTATGACTGGAGGCAGGAAGTGAGTAATCAGGAATGGCTGGTTCAGTTTTGTGCTTGAAAGAGTCTGAGTTGATCCTGGGGTACTTGAAGTTTTCCATCTTTGCTAAGAATACAGAGTAAGAATGAATGCAAAGGGAGCCCCAGTGTAGTGAAAGACTGAGTGTTCATATCATCTAAGAAGACATACTGCAGCCTTAAACTAGGCCCTGATTGTCCATCCAGAAACTAGTACAGTTCATTTACTAGAGTTTTCCTGCATCTTGCATCCTGCAAGATGATTTTCATCTCTAGTATATTGGAGGATACTTTTTTTTTCTTTTAAAGAGTCATTCTCTCTGCATTAGAAGGCAGGAAAATGCTCTTTGCAACTCTTGGATAACTGGTGACCTGAAAAAGATGAAACCTGTCTTTTCCTTACAAAGTAAAAATTCACTCATATATCTCTATATGCATCTTGGATTTTATCATGCAGTTGCAGGTCATCATCTTAATTTGTGACCGACCACTTTGCTGAAGCTGAGGAAAGTATGCAGACAAACTCCAATAGTGCTATGTGGGGAAGACAATTCTTTCGTGTCTGTTTAACTGGGGGCAATAAACAGCTGGGAGATTGCACATGTAGCCAGTCTGCTACATTTCAGTGGAAGCAAGGGTTTCAGGAAGCGTGTCAGAAGGAAAAACATGTGGAAATGGCTTAGGCTTAACCTTACTTTTGCAGGATGTCACTGTCAGGACAGCAGTTAACATGCTTTCTGAAAAACAGAAGCATGCAAATATGTTATTGCTGTGATTCTTTTGTTGAGATTTATACAAACTTCTCTGAGTTTGAAGGGTGAAAAGGAATGCCAATACTAGCAAAAATGCAACCAGGGGTGTAGAATTACCTTGTATATAGACTAGATACATTGATTCACATTGCAGATTACAGACCCAAAAAGTTACAGAGTGCTGTGAGCCCTATTGCAGTGAAGTGTTTGACTGTTAAAGGCAGCACCGGCTTATTATTTATTTTGATGGCAAAAAAATACAGCGTGGGTGAATGCTCTTTGTTCTGATCCTATGTTCAAGGTGGCTAGCCATGAAGGTGGTGCAAGTTAGAGTATCTGACTGTATCATTGACTTTTGAAGGTGAAAGTAGTGGTTGCTTTAGGAAGAACTGTATTTGGAAGGCAATGTCTTGTCTACTGATTGTTCACTGAAAGTAAGCATAAACACAGCAGTGAAGTTAGTGTGGATACATCTTCTACAACTGGAGGAGTTAAGCAAACTGATTCATCAGAGTCATGAAATGGTTCCATTTCTCTTTCTACAGTGTAGATAATTCTTTTGAAGAGACCTAATGTGTTTTGTGTAGGAGAATATCTGCAAACACAGAGAGACCTTCTCCTTAAACTTAATGAAAAATCTGCACCTAATTGGCACTAGTCTGTGTTGTGAATTAACCCCAGTAGACTTGAGCATTGCACAGCTGCTCATAAAGCAAAGGAAGAGTAAAAGTAAGAAAATTTTGAGTGAATAAAATTATTTAATAAACAAAGTGGAAGAAGACAAAACAAGACAAGTAATGTCTCATTCACCACCTCTCATGGATGGACCAATATCAGATAGTTCTCGAGCAAAAGGTGACTAAATTCCTTAAAACCCCTCTTCTCCATTTTAATGTCATGTGACATCATACAATATGAAATCTATGTTGGGTTAGTTCAAGCCTGATTGTGTCTTTTCCCAATCTCTTGGACGTGCACCAGTCTGTTCACTGTGGGAAAGGAGTGTGAAACAGATGGTGCTAGCACTGTGCAAAGACTGTTCAGCAAGAGATACAACTTCAGTGTTTTACCAACACTGATTTTAGGTCACAGCACTGTGTGGGCTGCTGTCAAGAAAATTCCCACCATTACAGCCAGACCCAGTACAGTCCATTTCATACAATACGGGATCCCGTACAGCCAGGCTTCTGTGTGTGTTCATCTACATGTAGAGACATGCCAGCTGTTCAGCAAGGAGACTGTTCCTGATTTGTTTTCTAACTTGTTCTAGTATGAGTCGTGCTGTGGTGTTCAGTCTTTACCACACCAGAAAGAAATGCTAGGTTGCTCAGGTACAGCCACTGGAGACAGACCTGCTCAAGTGGTAGAGCACACACTACTTTTATGCCAGCCACTCATGCAATGGTACTTGAAGTTTCTTCGTGAATTATTGGGAATGCTGCCAGAGCAGACCTGGCTCCATGTAATAAGTATTAGTGAAGAATACAGTTACTGCACAGCCATCTTAGTGATCTGTTAGGACAAGTCAATCCTGGGGAACAAGAAGCAGGTGATATGTTGTGCAACCTAGTGAACTTAGGAGTCATGCTTCTAAAACCATGAAGAAATCCACCCTGAAGGTGGATTTTAGGTTCAGTCAAATGTGTAGCAAGAGTACTGTGAAATCCAGTACAGAAATCACCTTTCAGCTGGTGAAATCACCTTTCAACTCCTATGCTTTGGTAATAGTGTTCGTAAGTATTTCTACTGCTTCTTTTAGAAAATAGTATTTTCCAAATCATTAACTAGAAAGGTGGAGTGCTTCTCTGATACTCTAAGTTCCTTATAGTTCAGTGTTTTGGGAGACACAAGTAAGTCTGTGGCCATACAGGATGCAAGACATAGATTATTATGGGCTTTCACACAAAGTAAAATCTATAGAAAGTGAAAGTGGCAATGAGGACTGGAGCAGGCTGTGGAAGTTTGCATGGCAGCATTTAGCTATGTGTGAAAGGAAGGTGCTCTACAGGTCTGTTTGTCTTTTACTCTGCAGTAAATGATGATACTGGACTTCTCTCTCAAAATCTCTGGAGTAATACAAAGAGTCACATCTTGCCATTTTTTCTTTGGTTTTAGAATTTCCACTGCAGTAGTAGCATGGGATGCATTTTATTTGAGTGATACTAGTCAGGAAGCTGGAAAGTTCCTATTGGAGACAAATGATTAATGTGAGGCTGAAAAATGCATAGACCTTGAGAGCTCTGTTTTGCAGGAACAGCGTTCACAGACTAATCAGATATTGTTCTATAGGGAATAGCGGAGGTAGTCTGTTCTTGTAAAGGTTTTCAGTAATTCTGAGCCAAGACTCCCTAGGTAAGTAAGATTTCTCTTATGTATGAGCATACATGCGTACTTTGAAAGAGAGAAGTTTCTAAATGGCATACCCATTATTTGCGCCAATTTATCGTATTATGTTACATGAGTCTAGAAATACTGTGAAATTAAAGACTTATTTGAGGACCAGTAAATAAAAATTTTTATCAGTCTTTTGATATTAATGTAGAATATGCATGTATGACATCGTTTCGAACACTAGTGCTAACTAAGAACTGTCTTCATTAGCAAAATTGCTATCTTTTCTTAAAAGCCTGGGTAAACAAGGCAACTTTTTTAATCATTTGGGTTAAATGTATTTACACCCAAGTATTTTCCTTACCCAAGATATATAGTGATCAAAAAGTGAAATCCACAACAGAATACAACCACCCGAAACCATTGTATGTGTATGTATGGGAATATGTATGTATTTAGATAAACATACTTAAGATGCTTATATGTATAAATATGCACAAACATATTCAAGAGTCTACTACATGTAGGGTAAGAGTTCAGAGAGCCAGAAAGCCTAAAACTAAGTGTATGAAAAGGTATTCATTATAATTTATAAAATATAGTTATAAGCATGTTATAGATTATATTTTCATGCTTATTATGTATTATTAATAAAATATATATACTTTATAATGTTACTTATGTTTTATTTGTTTCTTATATAAATTATGAGGAATTACAAAAGGGCAGGACAAAAAGTTGAGGGATGAGTTCACGTACATTGCAGTTCAAGAAAGTGGAAACTGAAAGTTTTGACTTCATTCTCTTCATCAAGTGGACATTACAGTGTGTTACAGTGTGAGGACATTACAGTGTGAATTAAAAAGATTGTTTCTCTGTATGTTTGAGAATTAGCTTTTTAATTTATATTGGTGTGAAATTTTATCTGTTTAGGAGGTAAAAGATAAAAGTACTCTGATGTTGGGTCACTGCATGTAAGTCTGCTTCTTCCCTGCCCTTTTGTTCCGAGGCAGATGGTCATGTTTACCCTGAGCAGTCGGAAGGACAGGTTAGTGTACTGCAGTATTTGGTGAACGGAAGGAAGAAACGGTTTGCACTGTCTTGTCTGCAGCAGTGGGTGGCTGGTTTAGATTGAGATTGGTGCTCATTTTAATCATCAATGTCTCCAATGCTGTCCTCTGCTAAGAGCTCATGGAAACAGTTGACATAATATGTGAATATGCAAATGTTTGTTTATGTCCAGGAAAAGGAAAATGTTGTGTAATGAGTGAGGAGAATGAATATGAGCTAGAATTAATGAAATGGTGTTGTTTGAAAGGCCAATTACATTTCTCCTGTATATTCTAAGTTGTATTATGAGAAAAATTAGGATGTTGCCATGTCTCATCTGTGGCTTGTGACCTATGCTGTTAAGTTTGTGTGCAACAAAGATTTTAAAGGGAAGAACAGAAACTTCTTAGGAATTGGTGTGAGGGGGCATAGGAATATTAATTAGGAATTGCTCATTATTTTTATGTTCATAGATCTTAACTGTAATTGGAATGTGCTAATTTACTGTAGTTACAGTGTCCATCTATACATACGTTTTTTCTTACTGCTAAACTCCTTGACAAAAGTATTTTGAGCTCGTGTCCTCAGTAGCTAACCCGTTTGATGATATTTTGCGCACTTAGCTAAAAAATTTAGACTAATGAAAAAGCTAAGTACATGCTTGCACAGTTTCAGTTCTGCTTTCTTTGAAGAAAATTAACTTTATGTTGCCTGCTCTGCCTTAAAGCTGTTCAAGTGTTCTGTGTTCAAGTCTCAAACAGGAAAAACACCATGAGTCTGAAGTCCTTACCTCGAAGGCATTTGATGTCAAATAATGCTTTTCTTATTTATCCTTCCATAACTGACAGACTGCATCCACATCTCAGCTGATTTATTCTGCTGCCTAATTAAAACAAAACCCAATAACCCTCCCCTGCAAAAACCCCAAACCAAACCAAAATGCAACACCAGCCAACAACCCTGTGCTCCAAATTGAACGCAAACTTCTTGATTCTAGATACACTATACATTAGGGATTTGGGACCTTTCAACAACTGCTGTAGCAGCAGAGTGAAGGCTGCATGAGGATACATCTTGCTTTATGATTGTCAGAACTCCTTTTTGAACTCTTGTGGAACTGGGCAACTGCAGCTGATGAGGGATGTGGTTTCCCAATAGCATCAGCCAGTCTAGGTTGAGATTGGGACTCTTGTTTTGGGTTGTAGTTTAGATATATATCCCATCCTGCTTTTGCTAACTTAGTTTTCATCTGGATCTGAATAAGGCTTTTGTCTGGTTTTGTAACTGCTTCTCCCAGCGCAAGGAGTAGGAATGTTTGGACAAGAGAGGACTGCACAGTAGCAGCTGCTAGCTTGCAGTGTGGTTGGTCACCACCCTTAGTGTAAAATTACATGTTTAATTTTTTATTTTCCATTCAGATAGTAATGTTATTTACTTGTATAAAGATGCCCATTAGTGCTGTGAGATAAGGATGTAATTTTCTCTTGGGTTGTGGTTCCACTTTGAGATTAACCTGAATTTAGGTACTACTTGGAAGGTGAATGTGCACTCAGTATTCCTCCATGGTTAGGTGTAGGATATGTGGTTTAGTAGTTGTTACCTTTTCTTGAGAACTTGACATTTTTTTCCAATGTATCCTTCTCACATATTTGTTACTTTGCTAAGTATTTTAATGCAAGTGTTATTGAAACAGCACTGTTGAAGACTTGAGAATGTAAATTGAGGCAATCTGTATTAAATTTTTATCTAATTCATATTCAGTTACATAATTCTCCTCTATATAAACTGTAGAGGAGAATTTTCATATTTAACAGGTTGAATGGAACAGCATTGATAAAAATTTGGCAGAGTCATGTTAGTATCTCATCTCTTGATTATTGTGTAAGATCTTTTATACACAAACACATCTGGTCCATGTTTCTTTCTATCTTATTCCCTTCTCAATTTCATAATTGTAAGCCTCTCATTTGAAGATCCTGAGACAATATCAATTTTTAAGTGTCTCAGAAAAGTGACATGTACTAGCGTACATGATTTCTAAAACGATAGTTATCAACTGTTGATTAGTACATAATGTATTTTCTAAGGGAATTCCCTTCTCAAACAGTATTTCTTTTCTCCTGATCAGGAAAAAGAAGAGTTGATTGAAGAATGGCAGCCAGAGCCTCTTGTACCTTCTGTGCCGAAAGATCACCCTGCTCTCAATTACAACATTGTTTCAGGGTAAATGTAACCAAAATAAATTCTGTTTACTTATTTCAACTCAAATACTTGATAGCCATATTTTAAAGCATATTGCTCATTAAGCATTTCCATATCCTTAAAACCTTTTGTAAATGAATTGCATTGCATCGTTAGAGACCAGGACTGATTTTGCCTCTGAAAAGGTCTTGGTTTTGTAAGATTATGTTACTAAGAAAATCTTTCTTACTTTAAATGTTGTCCTTATTTTTTTTTTTCCAATATTGGTGCTGGGAGAAGGAGCTGTTGTATCTTTGCCCTTATTGTGACTCTCTATCATTTGGTATTAATTTGTTTCATATTTCCTGAAGACGTGTACTTAGACCTCCAAAAGTTGATACCACCTTCTTACATCATCACTAATCACTTTAAAAGAAACTTACTTTGTGTGTACCCACTTGGCACTTTACTGTGGTTTAACCCCAGCCAGCAGCCACTCACTCCCCCATCAGTGGAGAGTTTGAAGGATCGTGGGTTAAGATGAAGAGTTTTGTAGGGAGAACAAAAGCCATGCAAACAAGCAAAGCTAAGCGAAGAATTCATTCAATGCTTCCCATGGGCAGGGAAATGTTCAGCCATCTCTAGGAGAGCAGGGTCCCATCACATATAACAGCTACTTGGGAACACAAATGACATCACTCCAAACTCCACATTCCTCCTCCTTTCCCACACTTTATATACTGAGCATGCCATATGGTCTGGTCCCTTTGGTCAGTTTGGGTCACCTGTCCTGGCTGTGTCTCCTCCCACCCTCTCATGCACCTCTAACTTCCTTACCAGTGTGGCAGTGTAGAATAGGCCTTGGCTCTGTGTGAACTCTATTCAGCAATAACAAAATCATCTCTGTATTATCAACCCTGCATTCAGCACAAATCTAAAACACAGCCCCATACCAGCCATTGTTAAGAAAATTGACTGTACCCCAAACCCAGCACATGCTTCATGAAAAGTTGTTTTCCTTTGGACAATCAGAATTGGAAATGCTGGATGGTAAAGCTGTTTTGTGAGGAAATTTATGGCTCAGTGTTACTTTATTGTGTTACAAGGCTTTTAAAATGTTTGATGACTTAGGCAAGAGTCAATATTTCAGAAATTGATTTGAAGCTTCTTTTTACAATCATCAGGTTTGTGTGTCAGTAACTTTTTTTGTAAGCATTTGTAATATCCTTCTATTGACACTAATAATTTGAAATAATTTAGTGACAGTAAAATTATTTACTGTCATAGTGAGGTCCATTTTGACGGTTCCACTACCACAGAAAAGCCTGCCTTGTAAAGTGATACCTGTTCTAATTAACTGTGATGTGAACAATTCTCATGTTGTTCTTCAGAATTTTGAAGCAAGCAGTACTGTGGGGTTAAAGTGTCGGCTATTTTAAAAAAACAGAACAAATATATATTTTAGAGTGATTCAGAAAATGTTTAAATTATTAGAACTTTCCAGTGGTTACAGCTAGGAAATGTATTGTGACAGAATGTTAATGTATTGTGGCTACTCAATAGTGTATCCTTCAATAGTGTAGCCACTCAATATTGGCTGTGGGGAAAATTTGACATTTGTCTTGTAACATTTAAGCTGCCGACTACTTCCCCACAAGTTGCTCAACAGCTGTAGACTGTAACTTTGACTGTAAAATTAAAACATGTTCCAGGATTAATACAGGGAGGAAAATGTCTGCATCGTGATTTCAGCTCAAGAGAATTTCCCCTTTTTAACCAGCATTTTAGGGAGACCCTATCTATTGAGGTAGTCTTTCAGTTATTTTCATGTTTTAATGTCTATCATGAGTGGTGATTTACAAAAATCCTACTCATAAATCAAATTTGAATTTCAAGGAACCTTTAAAGGTTATCTCATTTTTACTGTTGCTATTTGCACACCTTCCACTTGACCAGGTTGCTCCAAGCCCCATCCTGCCTGGTCTTGAACACTTTCAGGAGTAGAGCATCCACAGCTTCTCTGGACAGCCTGTTCCACTGCCTCACCACTCTCACTTATCTTTATAATATTGGGTGTTTATGGTATAATGTGAGGATTATAAGAGCTTGTAACTACTACAGAAAACTAAGTATTTCAGTAAGAAATTTGACTTTCTCTGTTTGTGAGGCAGATCTTCTCCTCCGTCAGTAGGCTGTGCTGTTTGTACCCTGTGTTCATAGTCTTCTTTCTGCATAGTCAAGTAACATTGCCAAATGATGAGGAAAGCCAAAAATTCAGATGTGTCCTAACCAAAAAAGTGATTAATCTTGAACCAACTCTGAAGAAGGTACCCACAACAGCTTTCACAGTTCAGAAATTACTTACTTCTTGTGGTAGCCTTTCAGAGAACTAATCTATTCAAGATAGCTTAGCTGTACAAGATCTCATTCAGAAAATGTAAATCTATTTCTAAAACAGTGCCTCTGAAAAATTTTCACGCTAATGTCTTGTTCTGCTTTAAAATAAAAGTCACATCATTAGTACCTTCTTAACTTTGTTTTCTTCGGTGACTGATTTTTTCAGTACATGAAATGCTTAAGTGAGAGGCCCAAGAACAGTGGGCATGCTGTCAATCCTTAAAAGACAATTTATGAAGGATTTGCTTGCAAGTACTTTGAATATAGCTTGAAGTGATATTTTTATTTACTGTTTAAGCTGGATCACTTTGTATCTCATAACTGTTGTTCCTAACCATGATACCTAATGTGCTGTTATACTAGGGGAAGGGAGATACATGAAAAGAAAAAAATCAAATGTTTCAGGGTTTTTTTTTTGCAAAGACTTACTGTTGTTGCAAGGCAGGGTTTACAGTGCAGTCAATATCCATGTTTTGGTTATAATTATTTGCTGAAATAACCTTTTCCATGTATGTTTTTCTTAGTGCTTCTTTAGAAGTTTAGGTGAAATTCTGATAGCGAAGGGTGGCCAAGTTTCCATGAAGGCTACAGCTTTATAAGGGCCAAATTGTTGGTGAACATTGGTGTGTTTTCTAGGTTTGAGAGGTGAAGCTGCGAGGCAAATTGTTGTAAATTTACCTGATTTGATAGTGTGCTGGGAATATACTGAATCTCATGTTAGTGACAGAATGTATATTTATATGTATACAGGACTGCTGTGGTGAATATCTGTGAAACTACATAATTATTTCACTTAGTAGGACATCCAGAGTTTGGTACAGCTCATTGATGAGCTAGACAGAGGAACAGATGCAGGTATATTTTTAATGGCAGTCAGTTCACCAAAACAGTTTGCTGCACCTTTCTATAATGCTACTACTGTGCAGAAGATGCACTGCAGCAATGCAGGACAGCTCCTTTGTGGGGACAGGTTCAGCATTCAAAAGGTGCACATGCACTGTGTTAGTAGAAAGCTTTCCAAAGCTGTTTAGTAAACTTTTGCAATTGCTTAGTTGAAGCAACATTTTCTTGAGTGGTCAGATACAACACGAAATCATGAAGTTTTTTTAAGTTAAGTTCAGGCAGTTCAGTGTTTTTCTTAACTTGCAGTGAATAGCTTGGTCTTAAAAGTTACTTGGTTTGCACACCAAATGTACCCATTGAAATATTGTCAGCCACCAGGTTTGGAACAGCTATGCACAGGCATTTGAGGTTTAAGCAGCCCTGTTTAATTGTGATCAAGAGAATTGCCCACTGCTAGTTTTCCACATGGGAAAAGCTTGTGGAAATTATTGTGTCTGACGAATGGCACAGAATCTCAACTGTAATATTTGACAGCAGGTACAGAAATGGGCAGATGTAGGGCTGTGTATTTGGCTTAGATTTGAGACTTCTTAACTCTCCAAGTGATTAATGAAAATTTTTGAGCTTGTTGTATTGATGTGTACAATTGCCAAAACAGGTCTGCTTATATAACACAGTATACAGACATGATGCTTAAATTTAAAGGGATGATATTACCCTTTGCTTCATGTATATTATGCTCTTGTTAATTTGCTAGTAGTGTGTGTTTTCAGACTTTCTCTGTTTACTAATTGCATAAACCATTACAGATTAATTGAATTGGAGACTTGAGGTGATAGTAATCAATAACTAATACAGTACTTTTGTCCACTTACAGCAACTACCTATATTTCAATAGCCATATCAGTATAAGATAGGTGTTCTGAGGTTGCTTTATGACAGAAACAATGATGTTGAATTAGTTTTTCACTTGGAAGTAAGAGCAAAGAGGTATCAATTTTTAGTATTTCTTCTTGAAAACAGATATCACTTTGCTTTTAAAGGAGAAGTTTCATTTATCTCTTCAGAGGTCATCTTTCTATGAATTAAGTTTTCAATAAGGAATCATTAAGTATCTCAAGAAACTATTTACAGTTTCTTTATTAAACTACAGGAGTATGGGTTTTGTTGAGAATATTTGTGACTTGACACTGAACTTAAATACTGATTGGCAGCTGCAACAGATTAAGTAGAAAGAAGGAATCTTGAAAAACCTTAGTGTCTTCTACTGTTGAGAAACAGAACTCCTGTATTACGTGTTCATGAAAATGACAACTGTTCATTCATAACAATAGGTCTGTAATTTTTTTCAGTCCTCCCACCCATATAATCACTGTTAATGGCAAGGAATGTGTAAACTTTGCATCATTTAACTTCCTTGGACTTTTGAATAATGGAAAAGTTAAGGTGAGTTCTTCCAGTTATTCTGTGTATGTGATTATTCCTCTTTTACTTTTTATGTTATCTTGGGATAAAGAATACAGAAAGCATGAACTTCATGAATAACATATTGTTAAAGCAGGAAGATTATAAATCTCATAATGTTGTGCTATTCAAGTTTATATATTTTTACTGAAGTTTATTCCGGTGTACTTAATGCATACCTAGTTGATTATCAAGTTAGATAAATATTTTATGTCCTTAAGTATTAGAATAAAATGGGTGATGCTTAAACACTTGTCTAAAATAGTTTTAGGTAAAATAAAACTATTAAAAAAATAAAAATAGGTAAAATTAGTTATAGAATTCAGTATGTTGTCATAATTCTGTGAAGCAGGTCATGTTGCATGATAGAAAAAGTCATCTGTGTACATTGATGTAAAATTGTCAGTGTGAAGTGTACAGGAAAGCTAATGTAGGAATATTTCATGCAATTCTTTCCTATTAAAGAGTGCAGCCCAGGCTTCTCTGAAGAAATACGGTGTTGGCACTTGTGGACCCAGAGGATTCTATGGTACTTTCGGTGAGTAACTTTCTTTGATCTGCCTTTAAAGGTGTTCAGAATAGTTTGGTAAACCAGCCAAAATAGTTCAATATAGAAGCAAAAAGTTATTTCTGTTGCTCTGAAGAACAGTTATCCTCTAATGCACATTTTACTGTAGTTGTTGAGGATTGGTAGTGCTTATTCTTCCTGGCTTTGTTTCTTATTATTTTATCTATTTTCTTACTTTTTCTAATACTGGTCTTTGAAGACAATTGAAAAGTTTATTTGTAATCTCTTGTAGTTCTGGTAACTATAATAGAAAAAGAAAATAAACCTATTAGAATTAATAATGCACGGTGACTGGAAGTGTAAATCTAAGTGTGAATTAAACTTTCCACGGGCACCACAAGGGGGCAGTCTGATTTCTGTGACTAATGTGACAACTTCTGTGACTACTAATGCTGTAGCCAGAATAAAGTTTTCCAGTACTGGTAACTTTAATGTTGTAATTGAGAGATTTTGTGACCCAAGCAGGTGGTTCTAAGGTAAGGGATTTTTTTCATTCTTTTTTAAGAAGTAGTAAGTTGTTAAATATTGGGCTCTGGACATAGTTCTTTACAGGCATTTATATTTTGAAATATTGCATGTAAACCGAAGAGTTATACATGAATAGCTGCACAGTTACAGGCTAAAACTATCAGCTCATTTTGTGAACTTTCTAGTCTCTCCCCAGAGATGATGGAATTCTGAGGGGGTCTATACTCGAATTATTTTACAGAGTCAGCTTCCTGCAGCCTTGACTTGAATTCAAGACAAACTTGAGCTTTTCTTGGTTAGTCAAACTAGTCCTATAAGTGATCAACTCGATTTGATAGAAGTCTGCCAGAACAGGGTTGTCTTGATATCAATCTTAGAAATTGTTCATTAGCTTAGAACCATAATTGGTTTCTAAGGAATGTGCTGGTGGCCCACTGATTAGTACAGAGAAAACTTATAGGAAACTAGATTCCCTCAGTGATCAGAGTTCGGTAGTGGTCTGTTGGAATTCATATAGCTTTTCCTTTCCCGTCAAAACAGTGAAGTGCTTAAGAAACCTCGTGGAATAATAATAACCTTTTGAATCCAAGCTGATTTTAGATTTTGTGAAGTCTTTCACTTGGTTTCTAGTAATTGTTTGAAACAGGTTAACTTTGGGGTTTTTTTCTGGTAAGTGAGAGATTCTTCTGATTGTTTCCTGCCTTCTTCGGAGGGCTAATCCTAAAATATAAACTATAGCTTTTGCTATTCATTGGCTCCTGAATTTTTCAGTAAGGACTCCATTTCACAGCGCAAGGAATCTAATCTGTGGCGTTGCTACTTGACATCAGTAGAGAAGAGGTGATATTATATTCACCTATTTGGGGTATCATCTTTTACGCATAAAGTAATGAAGGCTGCATTTTAAGTGGTGGGCAGACTCCTGCTCTACTTGTTCAATCTGAAATTGTCTTCCCATTTAAACATTTAAGTGTGGCAGGATTATGAATCTATGAGAAGAAACACTTTTTGCATAATTGTGTGCCTTAAACTTTTCACACAAATTTTCATGTACTGTGAAAAATTTTATTCAGTAAATGGGTCATGTTCTGTGCAGAACTATACACAGTTTCCTCTTTCATTTTTATGTGGAATTTAACTGATGGTTGTTGATTGTTTCTGCTCAGATTTATCCCCTTTTAGGAGCTGATGTTTCATATCAATATTAGAGATCTCTGTTTGAAATGTAGATATTGTGTTATAATTTATTTTGAATGGAGAGTTCTTCATATCTATGCCACTTTGAAGGTAATTAATAGATTCAGTGAGTCCCTTTAAAGACATTTTTACTTTGTGTTGTACCCTGAAATGCATATCTGTGCCTTTATCCTATAAAGAGCATGAAATATTTGTGTATTTACATATACTTGAATATGTGTGGGTATTTTCTCCATAATTCTCATTTCTTCTGTTTTTGACTTCCATGTGAACATATAGTAGGCACTAAACAGGCATTTCATAACAGTTATTAACAATATTAGCTTTATTAATGTTTCATAATTGCATAGAAAGCTGTTCCAGTGTTGTCTTTCTCTGTGCAAATGTACTTCAGGTGGTGTTTGCAATTTTCAGTTAAGCTAGGCTAATTCAAGTAACCAGACTAAAGCAAATCATTGTAATAAAGCAAAGTCATACAGTATTCGGATTTTATTGCAATGAAATGTTAATATTGCCATAGCACTTTTCAGCCTTATGGTTTAACAAAGCGTTCATACCCTTATGTAATGATACACCAGGTGTGTGTCATTTTGAACTTATGTGTTCTTGCCCTTGGCAAAATTTACTTAGGCTTGCAAAACGTTTTTCTGTAGCACAAATCTGAATATATTCATTAGCTGCCTTTACTGACAGTACTTGTTTTTGCCCACTGTTTTTTACTTAGACCTTGCTTAGTGTAATGGTGGTTGTTTCTGAATAAGGCTTGGTGAGAAGAATGTGAGTTCTGATTTTGAACAGTGATGGTCTTGTCATCTTTTTTAATTAAATTGTGTAAGTGATCACTCAAAACTTTTTTCCTCATTAGGTATCAATTGCTGACCACTCAAAAATGTTCCGTTCCTATTTCCTCTAATTTGTTATTCTCTGTTGGGGCTTCAAAAAGAAACATTTTGGACTGAATGTTGTTTATATTGCATGTTTTAAATGCTATGTGATCAGTCAGTTTTTTAAAATTTTGTTATTGCTAATCTTTGTTGGGCTTTTCAGCAGTTCAGTAAATCAAAGGTGATCCCACCTTTTTGGAAGCCTGATTGAAGATTGTTTGTTCATCCTGAAATCTGTGTAGCAATAACACAAGAGAAAGACACAAAGATTGTGGAAATGGGCTATTTATAAGCTCAATCAGAAAGTAGATGAGATAATCCCAGTCAGTATCCTTCCTTCTGAAGTCTTTGGAGAGCAAAGGCTATTCTAGATATCCCTGAACATTTGGTTTATATGGTGTAACTGGATCAAAATAATAGGGTGCAAAAGAAAACTTACAAATCATGAGTAATTAACTGTTTATTTTCATTTAAAAGCAGTGGGAAAACCAATTTCTGTTCTATTTTTTGATGCCCAGGTAAGCATCAGGAAAAGATTGTTGAGGATTTCTATTTTGCATGCTATGGATAAAATTGCTCTTTAATGTGATTGGGAGGCTGTTGTTTGAATAAATACCCTTTGCTTTTATCAATAAATACATCAGATGGCTGTGTCCTTTTCGGGAAAGATTGTGCTAAATGTGTTTAGTATGGCAAAGTTGGGATCTTTACACACCCTTTCTTTTGGTGTCTGGTCACAAAGAGCAACACTGACATAATTATGCCCTACATTCTATTGGAAGAATCTGTACTTACAACTGATGTTGCTTTCTTTGATTTTAGTTTCAATGAACTCCAGTAATTGCAAAAAGGTAACGCTTGGCCAGTGGTGATCTTTCGAGTCCCACAGTAATGATCTCTATTTGCATTTTAATCTTACTTATTTCCAGTTGATAAAAGGCATAGTTATCTGTCTATTTCTAGCAGAAGCAGATAGTGGCAAGAGTTAGACAATCAAAATAACAGTTTGTCTGATACATGTTATTTTGCTTAGGCAGAATACTTAATGCTGTGGTTACTTTTCTGCAGCAGCAATCCACCCACCATGTGGTATTACAGCTTTTAATATTTTGATTTTTGACATGGGTCACTTTGACCAAATTGGTTTGGGAAATGCTGTGTGTGTGATTGAGTCAATATATCTTGAGGGTGAAGGCTTGGAGGTGTGACCTTTTCCGTGGGCTAAAGTGTGTTCAGGAGATTGTTTCTGACTTGTAGTCTGACAAGAGCAATGTTCTGTTATAATGATAGCTGTGCTTATGTAGTGGCAGCATCAGCTTGGAAGAACTGACAATCTGCCAACAGCACCTCATTAATTGCTATAAATTACATAATTTGTTTTCTGACTGTAGTAACTGTTCTGTAGTCAAGGTCCAAGAACACACCATCATTTGTGGTCTAATCACAAGTAAATTTTAACAACATTGGTGCAAGAACTTTAGAGAAACATGTTGCATAAATATTTTAAGATCTGTCAAAACTTGTGATCAATAACAGGTTACTTGTTAGTTTAAGGGAAGCTGGATTGGTTGCAACTGGGTTTTGGGAAGTAACTTGTTTTAATACTCTTCCTACAAATAAATGTTCTTGTTTACTTCAATTAGATTATTTCTAAAAGTAGTGATAGACTTTTTGATATAAAAACAAGGTAGCTATGTAATATGTTTTTGATTTTTCTCTCAAATAGATGTGCACTTAGAATTAGAAGAACGACTAGCAAAATTCATGAGGACAGAGGAAGCTATTATATACTCATATGGATTTGCAACAATTGCCAGTGCTATCCCTGCGTATTCAAAGAGAGGGGACATTGTGTTTGTGTAAGTATTGTTTTCTAATTGTTTTCTTCCTATTTTTAATGATTGCTAAATCACATAAATCATATAAATTGAACAAAAATATATTGTTGAATATAAATAATACATTGTTGAACATTTAAAAATATTGCTGGTTTTGATCAAGAATTATGTAGTACAAAATTCGAATATTTTTTCTTTGCCAATTATTACAAATCAGTAAAAAATCATGAAAGCTCAGAGGTGGGCAATCAACTGCAAAATAAGCAAAATAACTTGTGCATTCAAATACTAATGTAATTCTGACTAATTTTCTTCTTAAATTATACAGTTGTGCTTGCTTTTCTCCTGTCTACTGCTGGCTTTTCTCCTTTCTTCGAGGAGAGTTGTTCCCCTCATGCCTTTTTGCAATGGATTAGTTGGATAAATATTGGTGCATGTTAAAGTAACAGAAGAATAGCTATGCAGAATCAAATGATTTGGCAGGCCCAGTATCTGGTGCCTAAGAATAGCCAGGTATGATTTGTCAAGGGAAGATTCAAGAACTGGGAGAAACAATGTAACAATACTCAATTTACTGAGCCAAAAAAGAGGGCTTGGATTTACTAAGAGTTGATGGATTTTTCTTGTTTTCTAATTCTTTCAGTACCTTAGATCTTTAATATCCTCAGTGTTTCTATCACATGCAAATGGTTAACTTGAACATTTTATGAAAAATATTTTATGATATGAGTATGAAAAATACCTGTTCCAGATATAATACATACCAGTTTCTATTGATGCATTTGATTTTTAGATAGGGATTTTCCTCTGGGAGTATGGAGTGAGTGTCAATGTGGGGCTCAGCTCCCTGCTGTGGTTAAATTACAACACAGTGGTACTTTTGATATTTGTCTGCCAAAATCTCTCTTTGGTGCGCTCTTTTCTAAGTGTAAGGCTTGTACCTATTTGACCTCTTTACAGAAGTCCTTTCATAATTTAATTATGTTTTTTGATTGTCTTTGATTATCTTCTGGATCAACATTTTTGAGACAAATGACCTGGATTGTGCACACACTACTCAAGGATGCCAATGTACCCTGGATTTAGTTATGTCATACTGTTTTAGCTTCTCATTGGCAAAAGATCTCACTGTATTTGAAAGCAGCTTGTTTGAAATGACTGCATTTAGCATATGCAGGTTTGGTTTAGTTGCCACATTCACAAGATCAGTTGACCTAAGCAGCTGTGAAATGGCATACCCCATCATAGTTGGAAATTTGCTGTTCCAACACTTAGAAATGGAGGATAGTTCTTTGGACATGGAGATATTATTTCTCAGAGGACATTAAAATGGAGGGTTTGAGTATTTGGAAGACTGCAGTAAATGTTACAGACATATCTTTGCATTTTTCTTCTAAGACCCAGAGCAAATGAAGTGAGAGATTTCTGGGATGATTACTGTGGTATTCTACCTGGTCCATGGAATACTGTGCTCAAACTGCTGTCACATACAAACAAAAGGATGAGTGTAGATCGAAAAAAAAGACAAAACCCTACTTCTTTGTTTTTAATGTCTGTAATACATATAAAATTGAGAAGCTTTGAAATGAGTTTTCAAAATGTAAATAAAATATACAGTGCTTTAAAACATCTGATTTTGTCTACACCTAAGTGCAAATATCTGCTCAAAAGAAAGACAAGACCTAATAGCCAACTTTCTTTGAATAATTGCACTGTGTTTAACAGTTAAACTTAGTAGGGTTTGCTGTATTTACAGAGATGAAGCTGCCTGCTTTGCTATTCAGAAGGGTTTACAAGCATCTCGTAGTAACATCAAGTTATTTAAGCATAATGATATGGCTGACCTTGAGCGACTGTTGAAAGAGCAAGAGACTGAAGATCAAAAGGTACTATTCCTTTGAAGAAATATTTGTAGTCTTTTGTGCCACTTCCCCCACATTTTTTTACTGAGTCGTGTAATTGAATGGGTGCAGTGCTTAAAGGCAGTTACTTGGTTTTCATAACTTTCTGTCGAGCAGTTAATGTTGCTTATTTAATTAGGATTTTTTTAAAAAAAGTATTTATTTGCATTTGTTGTCTTAACCCTTAGAACTGAGCTCATAGGCATTAGTAGCAGGGGAATATTTTTACAGGCAGCTGACTGATGTGAGATAGTGTTTTTCTTTTCTTTAAAAACTATTACAGACCTTTTTTTGGATCTCTGAGCAATTTATATAACTGTATTTACCTAATACATC
The DNA here is from genome assembly GCA_024734555.1 of Trochalopteron elliotii. Classification (NCBI taxonomy): domain Eukaryota; kingdom Metazoa; phylum Chordata; class Aves; order Passeriformes; family Leiothrichidae; genus Trochalopteron; species Trochalopteron elliotii. Next base: position 322,812 of record JANPWX010019552.1, read on the forward strand.
ATATAAGTTAACTATCACTTTCAATGCCACACTACAAAATCAGCACAAAAATGGCTAGTCCTTTGTAGAATCAATATGGTTGATTTTTTTCCTCAGTCTTCCCCTATCATGCGAATGCTGTTAAGATGTTCTCTCTCTTGAAAATTTTGAGTCAGTCTGATGGCTTGCTTCTCATTCTGGCAGTAATGCAAAAGGATGTCCAAAGGCAGTTACTAAAATCAGGATCAGAAAGTAGAGATAGCTTGATTAAATGAGTTTTAAAAGAATTAACTGAGTAGCTATCATGATTGTATGGTTTGTTCACAGAATGCTGGCAAGTTACAGACAATTTAAAGAAAGCTGATTTCGTGATGAGACTTAGAAAAAGTAAAGTAGATAAACTGTCAACCAGCTTAAGAGCAGTGTAAATCAGTAATGGATCTGATTAATAGCAGATATATAGACAACATATTAGTTAACGTACCTTCATGGATGATACATTTTGTCAGATAATCTTTACATGAGTTTTTAGATGTGGTTTTCAGGCTAATTTGTGTAACACATTTGGTTTCTTGAAGCAGAGTGCTTTGAATTAGGTACGTGGTTAAAGTTTCTTACTGTAATTAGCTGAATGTGAACATAGAATTGGTGGGCAAAAGCTTAATACAGACCATGTGTGTATAACTAAGACATACTGACTAGAAAAGGGTAGGTTATATCATTGGAGTTGGTAAAGCCTGTAGAGCCTACTGTGACTAGTTTGGTACCTACCACATAGAAAAGTTAAATAAATGTTTCTAAATCTGAAAAATGAAAGAAGTGTGACTAAATACCCTTATTCAGAAAGTACCAATAAGGTTCAAAGTAAATAACAGAGGAATGGCATTTTAAAACAGGAAAACTGAAATAATACTAATTGAAATTTATCAGAAACAAGTGAAAGATATTTTAATGATCTGTATGGTATCCAGAGATCAGACTAGGACTTTGTAACATGAGTGTTATGAATACTTTTGCATTGTGTTTTACAAAGGCACTACTTGTAAGAAGTTTGTGCTGTGTTGTAAGTCTTGGTGCTCAAAACACTTGTTGAAAAGTCTTCTAAATGCTAAGACTAATGATGAGTATAATAGAGACCAAGATTTGTAATATTTGTTCTGTAGTTACATTGGTTGTCTTTTATTCAGAAAGTTCAAATGGATTGGTTATGATTTGTTGCAAAACAAGGCCTCTTAAATCATATGTAGAAGTCAAAATCTTTGAAATTATTACAAAATAAATAAAATGAAACACAAAAGTACTCCAGTGAGGCATCTCAACTTCTGTTACAGATGAAAAATAGTAAGTTTAAACTTAAGTAACAGCTTCTTTGAAAAAGAGTCCATTCCCTTCAGAAAAATCTTCCCTATCACAAAAATACTTAGAGCTTTGCTTGTTTAGTGACAATTGATATAAACTAAAACCATATCTTTCTCTGAAGAATCCTCGCAAGGCCCGTGTAACTCGAAGGTTTATTGTAGTGGAAGGATTGTATATGAACACAGGAGACATTTGCCCTCTTCCAGAGCTGGTAAGTGGTTTTAGTTTGCCTTTTGAACTGCATGTGAAAGCATGTGGCTAATGAAATAATAGTATTGTGTAAATAAGCCTACATAGAAAAGCTCTGCGTGCAGGTTTTTTTGTTTACTTTCCTGCTTTCTCACATGTTCATGACATGGTGACTCCAAACCTTAACCTTGTTTTGAAACTTCTGATTAGGATTCTGAAGCTATTGAGACTTAGAAATAATGCCCAGCTGTGGTCCTAATTTTTATCCTGTAAAATATACTGTAAAATATTCAGCTGTGTGGTATGATACTAGATAGTTAAACTATGTTATATCTAAAAAAAAAGGAAAAGAAAAGTTTCAAAGAAGCCTTCACAGAAATGTCAGAAATAGTGACTCCAAGGAAAATATTTGCTATTCAGCATAAAACAGCTTTTATGCAGGCTCTGTTCTTGTAGATGATGAAAGAAATTGTGAAAATGCATTGTCTTGAAAGTACTTGAGAATCTATTAAAAAAAGGGGTTTTTTTTAATATATGAACTTCTATGAAATTTTTTTAGTATTATATGGTGGAATAATTCTGAAGGTTTTTAAAATGTGTTGATGACAGAACAGAACTCCAGAACTCACTTCTGTGTGGGACTCAGAATGCTGTCCTTGTCTTTCTTTACCTTATCTCCCCCATGCATTTTGTCACCAAATTCTGACTTCTATTTTATAAAATTTTCTTTGTTTTAGATAAAATTGAAGTATAAATACAAAGTTAGAATATTTTTGGAGGAAAGCCTTTCCTTTGGAGTCCTTGGAGAACACGGAAGAGGAATTACTGAACACTTTGGAATAAATGTATGTGCTTTCTTGTCATGAATGAGAGATTTGTGCAGAAGCAAGTTGTGCAATTGTTTCATGATACCTGTGGCATTAACAGATAGTTTTGTAGTGTACAGTAGACATTTAAATGTAGGGGTTTTTAAAATATGTATGTATTTCTAAATACAGTATTTTCTTAGCAGTCCTAGAGCTTTCAGGTCTTGGCAGTCTCATGTGCTTACTTGAAATAGTTTTACTTATCTTTAGTGACAAAGATAACAGAAGAATTTTTACAATGCATAATTCTATCCTTTTTTTGGACACTCAATGTGATAACGAATGCTGTCTTTTGTGGCTACATACACTTAAAAGTGTCACTCTGACACAAAAATATTTGAGGTCTTGGAGTAAATAAGAAAAATCTTTGCAGTATATAGCCATCCTGTTTTGCTTTATGGCCTTTTACTCCAGTGGGGGAAAATAAGATCAAACTTCTGATGGTTCTTTTAAAGGTGTTATTGTAGTACTTTACCAGCAGATTAAGCCAAACTATTTTTCCAAGGGTCTACTTTTCGTGGTGTTTATGCAGCTGAGGAGTACTAGAGAAATCCAAAATGGTATCCTTGCAGCTGCTTACTACCACAGTCCCCTGAGCTGAGGGGAAGGAAGAAGTGCTTTTTGTTGGCTAGTATTCCAGTGTGGAGCATCTTTCACTGTATTCTGACAGTGTCTGAATTCAGCTTGGAACTGAAATAACAAATTCAGAGAATTCATTCTGTCTTCCCCATTGTCCTGTTGTTTTCACTTAATACCAAACATAGAAAAGAGAAAATTAATTTAGAAGTAGTCACAGTGTTACTGTGATATATTCCAACTGCTATCTGATTAGCTGATTTCTATGTTAAATTCCTTTCCAATTCATTGACTTTTATGTTGAATTAATTTACAGACAAAATCTTTCAGAGCCTGGCAAAAGAAAGTATTTGCAACTAACAAGTGAAATAAGACAATTGTGTCTTGAATGTTCAGACTATTTTAATTAGGTTTATGCTTAATTTTAATCACATTCTATCTCCTGCTGACTACAGTGGGGCTACTTGCACTCTACTTGCACTGCTACACTGAGTACATTGTGAAATTGTCACCAGCATCTAAATATTTTTTTATCTGTTTGTGTTCTTCACATTGCAGTGCCTGGAAGAGAGAGATCATATGCAATTTATTAACAGACCCATAAATCTCCATTTCTCAAAGGTCCTTTCTGTATTGCTTAAAATTATTATTTCAGTTGTACTTTCATTTTATTATGTCATAGTTTGGTGAATCTTCTGTAGTATTCATGATAATATGAAACAAGATGTATCTTTAATAACTTATGGTCTTAAGTTCCAAAAGATCCGAAGCATCTTTTAATAATTTGTTAATTTAACTGACAGATTGATGATATAGATCTTATTAGTGCAAACATGGAAAATTCACTGGCTTCTATTGGTGGATTTTGTTGTGGAAGATCTTTTATTATTGACCATCAGGTAAGACAGATCTCTTTTTAAATAGTCTGGCATTATTAGTTACTTATATGTGAGAATTAATTATTAATATCAATTTGTAAATATGATAGAGTTGATTATGCAGTATTTGATTCTACACGGAAACTGTCCGGTTCCTGTGAAAGATTGTAGATGAATCAGAGACCTACTTTTAAATCCTTAGATTAACCTGTAGGTGTGGAGGAGAGGTTTTAATATATACATGAATTGACTTTTAAAACATTGTCTACATTACTATAGAATTTTCTTTTCCTTTTCTCCCACAGCGATTGTCTGGTCAAGGCTATTGCTTTTCTGCCTCCCTACCTCCTTTGTTAGCTGCTGCTGCTATTGAGGCTCTGAATATTATGGAAGATAATCCAGGTACTTAATTCAGGAAAATGTTATCCTTCAGTCTTTCTTCACCCTAAACTAGTAACTGGGGCTTCTCTGTACTTTGATTTCTCACCTTTTTACTCTGATGTGCTCTTTATTTTTTTGCCAGTTAATTTTACATGCATGGTTTTTTTCATGGTATTTCCCACTCTGCTTTTCTTCTTCAATGTTTCCATCCCTGTCCGTCTTCCAGCTGAAAATAAGCAAGTTATTTGAGGCTGAGAAGGACACAGATGATTTTTAAAAAGCAAATAAGGAATTTTTATTATGCTGTTTAGATCTGTGATATGCTTCTTACTTAAAATCATATTCCTTCAGCACAAATGAAAGAAGAGAAGGTTAAATAGGAACAAATAGTAATATATTTTTTCAGGACAGAGCAACCCTCTCCTTTCTACTTGCACTATATAATTAGGGGTTCTTTTCCTTCTCTAGTTAAGCATTCAGGTACGAATCTCAGGAATGATCAGGGAGCAAACTGCCTACGATTTGCAGGACCAGATACAGGGCATTTGTTAAAAGCTGGCAGACAGATGTTTCTGCTCTAGGAGTCAACTAGAAAAGCCCTTAAACATCATCTAGTTCCAATACCCTTGCCAACGGCAGGGGCACCTAGGCCAGGAGCTCCATCCAACCTGGCCTTGAAAAGCCTTTTTGCTGACCGGGCATTGAGCACAGGCCACAGCAGTGCAAAATCCCAGCCACTAAAACACCTGGGAAAGATTTTTTTTTTTTTTTTTGTTAAGTGGAGGGGCTGAGGCACATGAGGACAAAATTGGTGAAATTGTGTAAATTTGGTTTTAACCTTCACTTGCATCTACAGTTTGGAGGATATCTGGAAAGATGCGGTATTTAATTTGTGACAAATAAATAAAAACTACTGGGTAGCCCATGCCCAGTTGTCTGAAGTGAAAAATTAAGATCAAAAAAAAATTAAGAGTAAGTTACAGGACTGTTAGGTGTAATGAAGGGTTAACCTTTACCAAGGAAAAGAGCCATGGTTTGCAAATCCAGGAGTCAGTTTTCTCTTTAAGAATCTGCAGTGAACTGGGGAAAGTATCAACAAGCAGAGTCTGCATGGCAGTAGATATTTATGGATATTTATAAATTCGACCTGCCATTTCAGTCCCATTACAAAGTGTTTGTCATCTCTTCCATATGGTCATGAACAGCAGCAGCTCCATATCCAGCTGGAGTAATGAGATAAAGGGAAGTACTGCATTTGTCAAGACTTAAAAGCTTGTCATTTCCTGGCAGAAATAGGAATCGGGAGCATTAAGAGGAGTAGCAAAGAGACTTATTAGTTCAATGGATATACATACCTTAGTTTGATTCCAAGTGCCATATTTGAAATCTTAGAGAAATGTAAAGTAGAAGCAGGAAATCTAAGCCTTTTCTTTTTCTGTTTTGGGTTTTTTTGTATTGTTTTGTTTTGTTGTTGTTTTTTGTGTGTAGACATTTTTCAGACTCTGCGGACTAAATGTGAACGGATTCACAAAGCTTTACAGGGGTAAGTGTGGAGTTTGGAGCTTTTTGGCTTTTAATTGGCTATGCCTTTATAATGCCAACTTTAAAGGAACACTTCTTGCCCAAATCTGTTTCTGGTTTTACAGTTGCTTAGGCTGGGATATGTACTCTCAAGTATGTATGTACTAAAGGAGAAAACTTATTATTTCTCAACTGTCTCTGTTATACTACTAAAAAGAGTTCAAGTTTTTAAAATCCTTTACAGGTTTTGAAATTATATTATATCCCAACACTATTGAGGAAGTCTGCAATCTCTTACACATTAAAATTTTTAGGAGAGTGTGATAGCTCTCAATAACACAAAGTGTTGATAAGCATTTTGAAAATTGTCTAAATAAAAACATTTGGTATGAAGCTTAGCAGATACTCTTTCAGAGAACTCAACGCACCTTTCAGTCACCGTGAATACAATATTCCTATGTATTTGACTCGAATGTTAAAATAATAAAGTACCCATTGTTCTGGAGGCACAGAGAAAATTGCTAGAATTTATCTGAAAAATAAAGTTTAAAATTTCCTAACATTGTGCTGTTTTAAAAGATGGCAGTACTGACTGTTTTTTTGTCTGTCAGGTTTTGATACTAAAAAGATACAGAAATGGCTGTGATATTCAAACAGCCATTTCATGTGCAGTAATTGTGCAGTTGTATTTTACAATTCTTCTCCCTCAATTTTGTGTTGCATTATACAGAAATTAATAACTTCTAAAAACTCTGATACAAATCTCTAATGCATGATTGATATAGTTTCAGTATAAGCCTGATCTTCTTCAAATGTGTATTAGACAAGCTTATCAAAGTCTAGAAATCAAAATTACACCTGATATTTGATACGCATTTATGTGACCTGTTAATTTTGGGGATCAGAGGTCTTGCTTGGCTATTGAATACAGATTTTTGGATGGGAATAACTGAGTCCTAAATGTGTGTGATGTGTCAGGACAATGACAATCAGATGTCAGTCATTCTGTCAAATTTTAGCCAGTTAAAGCCAGTTAACAACTATTTCTATGTACAGATGAGGGAACAATTATAGTCATATAGATAATTTTAGAGGAGCTTCTGACTAAGTGACAGGTGATGCTGTAAAGAGTTTCTACAGGAAATAATTTAAAATCATAAATCCTGCCAAATCTTGTGAAACCCCCCAGCAAAACTGTTGTTCTTTCTTATCCCTTAAGTGATAAAAAGGTGACTTGACCTAGCTAGCTGAGTTTTTATCAGCAACTTATAGGCCTAACACAGACATTTCTCTTACATCTTCATAAGGATTCTTTAAAAGTTTCTGAAATATAAATCTTTTTTGCAAAAGGATGAGTAACTATTGTTGTACAACCTTACTGAAACTCCTTAGAAAAGACACTTGCTTGATAACTTCATTATCTTTATGTAATGCAAGCTGAAATGCACATATGTATCCATCAAAGGTTTTTTATTTGTTTTAGGATTTCAGGTTTAAAAGTAGTGGGAGAATCTTTTTCTCCAGCATTGCACTTACAGTTGGAGGAGAGCTGTGGATCTCGAGAAAATGATGTGAAGTTACTCAAAAGAGTTGTGGATTATGTAAGTGTGCCCATAGTCATTAAAATACTGCCTTTGAATGTTAGTAATGAAGGAAGGGTAGGGTGACTTGTTAAAATATCTTGCAGGAATGCTGCAAGAAACTTAGTTTCTTTGCTGATTATGCATCTCTACTAAAGATCATCTTCTAACCATTTCTTGCTGCCTATAGTTAGGTCTGTAGCTCTGGATGAAAAAAATTTACATTAAACTATTTACTTCAGGAAATAGTTATTTCCTGTTATCTATTTTAATGCTCAAATCTGCATGTAAAACTATTGCTTAGACAACTTTTATAATGTTAATAAGGAGAATATTCTGGAGGTGCATTTTAACCATTTAAGGTCAACCCTTGCTTCTTTGAGTCCGTGAATTTGCTTTTTTTATGTGTGAACAATTTCGTATTCTATGTGTAGTATTTTTCCCTTCTTCAATATGCATTGGTTCTTTTTGTCCCACATCAAGATGTGAGGGTTGATGGAAAGCTTCATATATCAGGTGGCAGGTAAGCAAGACTATGCAACAAAAATAAATTCTGAAGTTAATTTCCTTGAAAATATGCTTAAATATTATTTAATTGCCTGATAAATACGGTTGGTTTGCGTGATTACATGGAGGTGAAAACTAAAGACACTGCACCCTAAGCTGTTTTATGTGTTAAAGCTGTATTGAAATTAGAGATGATTTTGCACAACTTTTGCAACCTCCATTTGGAATAAAATTTGTATTTATTTTGACACCAGATTAGTAAAAGTTAGTTATATGTATTTGGTGATCAAAAGGGTATGCAACCAGAAGTTCCCAGGTTGACTGCTGTGTTTTCTTTATTTGTAGTGCATGAATAGCGGTATTGCATTAACACAGGCTCGCTATCTGGAGAAAGAAGAAAAATGTCTTCCTCCACCCAGGTTAGCAGAAAATTAATGTATTACTTGGTTTTTTTTGGCTATGGCTCTCCATCTCTTTTCCATATAATGATGGAAATTTGTCAACAAATACAATTTGTTCAGTAGACTGGATTGAATAGTTGGTTCTTGGAAAAATGGGAGCGGCTCCATTTTTGAGGTATGTTTTCAGTGACTGTTCCAGGTTGCTAGTACCATGAAATAAGCATGTCAAAACTACTTGTATCTTGGGGATCAGCATGTAGCCTGTTAGCAGGCATGTTTCCATGAGCTGCACCTCTATAGGTGAAAAAGATAACATATTTCTGTGGTGTTTATGGTGGGGTGGCAGAGCAGGGGCAAAAAGTAGTTTGACCACATCTGTTTAGTCATTTGTCTTGGTTGAATTTGAATTTGTAATAATGTCCCTACAGATAATGATCCTAATGTGTTGAAATTAGTACAAAAAATTCTAAAGCTGAAGGCTAAATTTTACTGTGTTTGTTCTGGTTTTCTTTTTCTAGTATTCGAGTAGTGATAACAGTGGAACAAACAGAACAAGAACTGGACAAAGCTGCATCACTTCTCAAGGAAGCTGCACAGTCTGTGTTGAATTAGACTGCTGGTTTTGGATTCCTCTTTCCCACATTATCAGGATAAGTGTTTTACACTGTATAGTGACTTCCAGACTCTTCCACATTGAAACCTGACTAACAAAATTGTTCTAGAGTGCTACAAATACAGTGAGGGGAAGAATGCTGAATTTTTGAGTTGGCGAATGGCAGAGTGTTGTTCCAATTCAAACTCTGCCATTTACTAGCATTACTTAAAATGGGGATATCACTATTGCATTCATGACTCTCTCATAAGTTAGTATAAAAAGTTTCAAATTTATTTCCTCAAATCCTTAAAGATTCTCAGAAATATATATAAACATTCAGTTTCACCCCAAACCATGTGAAATGTGTTGTTTTCTCTCCGTTTTCTCAGAACATGGGAACTTCAAATAAATTTCAAGGAATTATCCCTCCCCATCTTGCAAATGAAAATACACTGTTCGTAATGCTGCCAAAAGGATAACACATTAAGATATAATTTTGTGCTATATTATGTCATTTATTATTGGATTATAGGAGGGGGGACCTTCAATTCTTTTTCTTTATTTATCTTTCTCTAACCATTTTTGGCAGCCAGGTTTTAAGAAGGCCTGGCCAGACAGTAAATTCGTATCAAATACTATTTGCTTTTTGCATTCCATATGTAATTATAGACATATTTGATATTACAGGTGAGGTTTATCATATTAGTAACTTTAAAATATCTAAATTCAAACCTCTGAGTTGTGGAACTGATGTAATTCCAGGGTAGTATGTTCAGATAAGGGAGCTTTGTACCAGTCTTGAAGAGGAATAATAAGCAACATGGAAAATGAACCAAGGTTTTGAAACAGCAACTAAATACTAGCTTAATCAAACTACTTTTAAGCACAAAAAAGATGTGTGCTTAGTTTTATCTGTAAACATCTGTACCTTAGAAGGGAAGACACACGGGTAGCTACTAAGAGTTTAGATGGTACAAATACTACTGAAACACAACTCAATCTGTGCATGTAAAATTCCCAAGTAACTTGAAAGTAATATTTGGAGGTTGTGCTATCAGGATTTTAAGTAAGCACAGATGGACATTACCTGTATGGACACTTTACTTCAATCAGGAAACTGGTGAGGAACTATGTACCTTTTTGTAAAACAAAAAGTACAGCTTTTTATTTCACGATTTTGCTTTAAGAAGAATGCCTGTCTAAAAATTTTGTATTCTGCCTAGTATGTGTTGAGTTGTTTTGTACTTATGTGCCTTTTTGGTTGCTACTACAAGGATTACAGAACTATTTTTGAGAAACGTAATTGTTAAATAGAAAGTTAATCATGTTTGATTCAGATTTTTACTTACACAATTGGATTTTGTAGCATGGTCGACCATATATTGTTAAATACTCTACATTAAGTGAGCATAGTCTATGTTGCCTCCTGTTCATAGAGACTGTTTCTATGCTGGCTTTCAAAAACTTTTCATCTGTGTACATTCAGATAGAACATCTAAAGTCATGTTGGGGCACTTCTGTGATTGTTGCTTAATATTTTGAAATAGCCAAATCATTATCTGTGCAATGTAGTAAAACCTTCATCCCAGTGTGAAAGAATATCCCTATTACACTGATATTTATGTTTTCTCTGTTAACTGTGAGTAAAAGCCAGTGGGAAGCCAACAATTTAAAAGAGAAAAAAAATGTGCAGAATGAAACTGACTCCCTTTTTACAGCCTGGAACTGAAGTGCAGAATAGTCATCTTGAAGACCCTCACAGACTGCAAGAAATGGAAATTAAATGTTACCACTCTACTTCGAGCTTTTGAGCCATTTTTGGCTGGATAATTGAAACCTGCAAATTTGAGTGAAGTTAAGCCTTTGATGTATAAACTTGGAACAAATGAGGTACTTTGATTCCAGTGCAGCATATTAAATGGTTTTGGAGTTAAGATAAACTTGGGAAGGTAAGGAAATAACCATTGGCCTTGAAATCCTAGGTTGTAGAATCTATATTTAATTATCTCATTTTATTTTAGGTTGTTTGCAAATGGGGTGTAATTTTTGTTGTGTTTAGAGAACTAGCAATAATTTTTAGATACATGGATTTGTATTGTCATTTTTGTTCTTGGTTTGTTGGGTATTTTTGCTTTTAAATTAAGTGATGACAACTAAGATAGCAAGAAGGAGAGTGGAATTTCTAGCAATTTCAAAGCTAAGTGGTTCTGATGAAATAAAGTTAAAAAAATGTTGCTAAAAGATGCCATCATCTGGTTCATTTGCCAAACACATACCCACCATTAAAACATTGGTAAAACTGCTTTTGTCCTTTGTTACAGTTCACCAGTAAATAGGAAAGAAGCATTTAGATCACAGTAATATGGTACCTTGGTTGACAGCAGCTGCTGAAGTGCTCTTATAATATGTGTTTTATTGACAGGTTATATGCATGGTCTCTCTGAGAAATTAAGACGCTTATGAGATGTAACTGGTGGAGAGGGATATCCCTGGTCAGTTCAAGCATGTCTGGCTTGTCTTCATTTTGACTTTTTTGATAAATGTCTCTGTCATGGCAAGCAGATGAAGAAATGGGTGGTTCTGGGGAAAAATGTTGATGGGGGTTAGGGAGACAGCAGGTGATTCTGATTAAGCTTCTGACATTTGAAAAATCAGAAGCCTGTTAAGGTGCTTAACTGCCCATTGCTCTTGGCTGATAAATATATGAACAATCTGTATTAGTTGCTTTGTAGTTACATTTGGATGAATTGTTATTTTTCCATCCATTTCTTCAGATGATGGCATGAGACTGGAGTTCAGTGTAAAGCTGTTAAGTAGGATACTGTGACATGAATCAAACACAAGGACCTTATCCCAAATTTCAAAGTACCTTTTAAAAATAATTTTTGTTTCAATTAGTTTATGTATTTCACTTCGCCACATACTTGGAAGAGAGTTTCAGCTAAGTGGATAATAAATTCAGTATTCTAAATAGTGATCAAAAATAATTATTTAAAAAAAAAATACTGTTAATATCTGTAGTTGAGAAGGAGGGCATTTTAACTGTAAGAAGTTGGCCATTTATTGAAACTGTCTTGATGAAACCAACCTTTTGTAATATATGAGGACTGGGATGGACTGGAAATTATTTGTACTTTTAAAACATTTTATCTTGAAGAAACATGTCTACGTGATATATATATTCCTGTTTTAAACAAAGAGATTTATTTTCCTTGAAAATTTAAAAATAATTGATTGCTATTTGTGTAGTTTATTGTTTTTTATACAAAAAACTACAGATGCCTTTTCTGTTTATTATAGTAATCATTACTTTTGGATAGGAGGTGAAATGCATAAGGAGGGTATTAAGAAAGAAAGAGACGTATGGCTGAATAACTTTGATTTTATTTTTTTTCACTTTTGAAATATGAACCCAGTCAATACACAGAATGGTGTACTGTCTTCTTTCTGTCACTCCATCTGGACTTCATTATTTTAAACAGGGTTGTGCAGTGTTGGCATTCACTGATCTATGAAGTTGCTACCGCAAAAGTGTCTTGCGTCTTAAGATGACTAGAGAAGTGCACATGTAAATGTACAGAGCTGTAAATGCTGCCTAAACAGAGGAAATATTTACAACTAACACAAAGCATTTGTACATTAAACTGTTTCAGTGTCCTAATAAAAGGAAATGTCTGGATAACATTTCTTCTTGTGTTTTTATGTTCTTTGGCAGTTTTCGTGGTAATAAGGTAATGGACTTACTCTGTCTTGCTGTTGATAGATTTTCCAGGTTTTTGTTTCCTGTCTGTTCTGTACTAGGTAATTGCAAAATATGCGTAGTAGAAGTCACAGAAGCTACTAAATCTGCTGAAGGGTACATATCAGGGAAGGACAGTTTCTACATGTCCAATTTCTAATACTTTGGTACCGCACACTTACGGAAAACCACTTTTATAGGAAGCTAGACACTGGGCCAGATACAGTTTTGTTGTGACTCAGAATAATTTCTGGTGTATCAACAAACTTGAATCTGGATGACATGTGCCTCAGCTTTGAGACATCTTTACAGAATAAAATACTGAAATTTTGCCTACCATATGAATAAGATTTCTCTATCTTTCCCATCTATTAGGGGTGTTACCACTTAGTTCAGTATGCCATTTGTATAACCAAGTTGGATTTTGCAGCAGTGGATTCAGAGCTGGCAAAAACCAGTGAGGATTGGAGTCAAAGGAGTAGCTTAAGTAGAATTGGAAATATCTATCTGTTTAATCCACTGTTTAACTTACATTTTATGTAGGCCAAAAATAAGTGATTGTCTCACTCTAATCAGCATTTGTCAGACTGTGCTTCTGTTGCGGTATCCACAATTCAAGGAGGACAGGGACACATTGGAGAAGGTCCAAAGGAGGACCATGAAGATGACCAAAGGGCTGGAGAACATGCCCTGTGAAGAAAGAAAAACTGAAGGACAATTTTCCAGTTCTTACATGCTGTCTACAAAGACGGCAGAAGCTCTCTTCATAGTAAGCCACATGAAGAATAGAAGGGGCAATAGAATCATAAAATGCATTGGGTTAAAAGGGGTCTTGAAGGTCATTTAGTACCAGCTGCCATGAACAGGGGTACCTTCCACTAGACCAGGTTGCTCCAGTCCCCATTCATCCTGGCCTTGAACAGTGTCAGGAATGGGGCATCCACAGATACGTGGGCAGTATAACAGAACAGAATCATTAAGGTTGGAGAAGGACCTCTGAAATCAAGTATATCCTTTGACCAAACACCACCCTGTCAACTAGACCATGGCATTAAGAGCCATGTCCAGTCATTTCTTGAATACCTCCAGGGATGGTGACTCCACCACCTCCCTGAGCAGTATATTCCAATGTTTGGCAACCCTTTTGGCAAGAAGAAATGCTTGCTGATCACAACCTCAACCTCCCTTGGTGCAGCTCCTTACCAGCTTGGCAAACTAATGAGCAAAGATGCTTTTCTCCTTTTCTGGCAGATGGATCCCACCAGCTCCCAGTAGACCTCGTTTCTCAAGGTGAGTCACATGGAACCTGATATGTACAAGTTGCATGGGGAAAGGTTTCATCTTTACATAACTTCTTTACGATGAAGGGAATGGTCAATCACTAGAAAACAACCTCTTCATGGATTATAGGAGATTTTCAAGATGTAGGTGGACAAGGTGCTGAATAATTTCATCTAGGCTCCCTTTCTCACAAAAAGTTAAACCAGATGACCTTTTGAGTCCCCGTCCAGCTTGGCCTGTTCTGGGATACTGTAGTTCTGTGACTGTAACTCAGAATAGGAAGTGGAAATGATTTTTCACATTTGATCTAATTAAAATTGGATTTTGTTGTGAACAAGCTCATTATTAATTACCAAAGTCACAGTAGGGGTTGAGAAGAGTGCATGAGCAAGAATTTAAACTCTGTGCATTAGCGTAAGTTCAAGTCAGGCTGATGGCTGAGATGATAAAAAAAAGTAATGCCAGCCCTTCGTGATAACCTGAGTGGTGATTTTGAATTCTTCTCGTTATTTTTAGTGGTTTGGACTTCTGTTACCACATAATGAGGTAAAGAAATGGCTGTTCTCAACAGTTAATGGATGAAAGATCAAATACAATTTTTTTGTTTTAACCTTGTCCAGCATGATATTTTTAAGAAAAACTTGCCTCAGTTCTGTGTATCATGTTTGTACAGAGTAAAATTTTGCCTTAATGTCAAGAGTGAATGTGAACTTTAGTTACAGAATCTAAACAGGCAACAATAGTCCCTTACCTTTGTATGCAACCTTTAGGCTTAAAATGTGGGAGTGTTAAGTGGCCTTTAAAGTAGCTGAGAGTAAGGAATATTCAGTGATAATAAAATTCCTATCTATGACAGTTCTGAAAGAATATTTTATTTGTGAAATACTATAGTTTTATCCATCTTTAGATTTTCAAAGACAGGCTACATAAAATAATCACTACTAAACAGTAATCTGCATTTGCAAGAATAAATTTCCTGACTTCCTTATGAGTAAAAGAACTAGTCACGATAATTTTACCAAAATTTGCTTATTAAAAATTTTTAATAAATTCAAAATACGTTAACTGCTCAACTTTAGAAACTGCTTGACCTTGATTGCTTGATTGTTTTGAGAATAAGAATTTAAAAATGTTTAAGGATTTTAAAATATTGGACCTTTTGAATAGGTTGGTTTCTTGTAGCTTTTGCTATTTCCTGCAATTTTGTTTTCCTGTCATCTCCCTGCTTTTTTTCCTTCGTTTTTCAGGACAGACACCAGTACTAAATGCATTGCTAGATGCTTGAAAACTACACAAGTAATGAGTGTTTGCTTTAATATGATGGTACGAATTAATTTAATTTATTTGATGTTGCCAATGAAAATATAATGACCTGTTTCCATGGTGCATAGTGCTGGTGAATGCTAAGTGTAAGCTGAGGTCTGTGGAAACAAATGCTTAAGGTGTCAATGATCACCTCTAGGTACAGAAGGCCAGCTTTTCCATTTTAATATTTTTTCCAACTTGAAACCACAGAGTTTAAGTGTGGGTAAAATGTCACAGCTGCATTGTCAGATATACTGGAGTTACAGGTCAAAAATGGAAACATTTTTTGAATACTATGAAGTGAAGATGGTGGAAGATGGTGTTTTTTACAAAGGTGGAATTCAGTAGTATTTGAGGAGCCTTCAATTTGAACACAAAACACAAGTGCTCATTAAATGCTGGTTAAGAATAGTAAGTTGACTGCAAGGTGCTGCGGTAGAGCTGCAGTGAAGGAAGTAGCAGGATCCTTGTTAGAGTTAGTAATGAGACTAATGAATTGTTACGAGTTAACAGTTCTGTCTCCGGAATTCTTGCTCACCCATTGTTGGTCCCTTCAAAGTCTAGATAGTAACAATGTACATTGGAGAATGGTGAGCTTTGTACTGCAAATTGTTGCACAATCAGAAACGGTTTGCAGGATAAAATAGTGTCTTACCTCACAGGAAAATTAGATGCAACTGCATCACAAAGAAACTAGCAAATGAGTGAAGTTATGTGTATGTTTTGCGACCTGAGGGAAGAATTTGGTGTGTGATATCAAGGGGAATTTATTAAGTATTCATATATCTTTCTGTAAATACATTTTTTATGCTGGGCTAATAAAAGAGATCACAGAATCACGGAATAGTCTGAGTTGGACAAGACCAACAAGAATCATCTAAGTCATACTCCTTCCCCTGCACGGGACAGCCCCAAGAATCACACCATATGCCTGAGAGCATTGCTGAAATACTTTTTGAACTCTTGTCAGGCTGGGACTGTGACTGCTTCCCTGGGGAGCCTGTTCCCCAGCCACCCTCTCAGGGAAGAACCTTTTCCTAATACCCAGCCTAAGTTTCCCCTGACACAACTTCAGGCCATTCCCTTCAGTTCTGTCACTGGTCACTACAGAGAAGGGATCAGTGGCTGCCTCTGCTCTTCCACTTACAAGGAAGTTGTGGACTATAGTGAGGTCTCCCCTCAGTCTCCTCCAGGCTGAACAGAGCAAGTAACCTCAGCTGCTCTTTGTATGGCTTCTGTTTTCTTCACCTTCTCCATTACTTCTTTTTATATTGTGACACCCAAAGCTGTCCCCAGCACTTGAGGTGAGGCCAGGCAGAGCAGAGCAGAGCGGGACAGACCCCTCCCTTGCCCAGCTGGTGATGCTGTGCCTGATGCCCCACAGGATGTGGCTGGCCCTCCTGGCTGCCAGGGCACTGCTGACTTACATTCAACTTGCCCTCAGCAAGGACTCCCAGGTCCCTTTCTGTGGCACTATTTTCTTGCATCCTGTTCCCCAGTTTGTACATCCAGGGCTGACCTGTCCCTGGAGCAGAATCCAGCACCTTTCCTTGTCAAATGTCATATAGTTGCTGATTGCCCAGTCCTCTGATTTGTCAAGGTCTCTGCTGAGCCTCTCTGCCTTCGAGGGAGTTGACAGCTCCTCCGACTGGCAGACTTAGTGTGTCTTTGAGTCCTGAATGCAAGTCCTACATGGAGATACTGAAGAGAGCTGGGCCTAAGGTGGAACCTTGAGGAACCCCAGTAGCGACCAGTCATCAGCCTGCCATAATCCCACATAAGCTGTTGAAAACAGCTAGAGAAAAACCCTCTCCTTAACCTCTTAACAGTTTTGCTAGATATAAAGGTATATCAAATGTCAGGGTTTGAACAAGTTTTGGCCACTTCAAGCTTTAAAATGGAAAAACACTTGAAGTTCAGCCTAGCCAAAGAGATTCTTTGTGAAGACAGCAGGACAGAAGAAATATTTAGTGACCTAACTGATGGATGAAGGATTTTTTGTTGTAATGGGCGATAAAATGGCAGCAAAACATTTGCCTTTGGTGTAGTTTGCTGTGGACCTGTTCTTGAGCAGCATGAAACTTGCACAATGCCCAGGCTGTTTAACATTTAAATATCTTACTTGGTGACTGAAGAGACTGAGTGACACAGCTCATTACTTTCAGTGAACAAGACTGGTTTCATAAGAATCTTTGACTGCTAGTACACAATGTTGTGTGTTTGTCTGTCATCTCTTAAAGGTAGTATTGATGGATTTGAGGAGATAAGTGGAAGAAGAGGACATAATGTACCCATGAGGACAGGCTACATGAACTCACATGGAAGTATTTAAATTATCAAGCTTGTTTTTCAGCTGCTGAATGATTATATTGATGATGTTTCCCACTTGTCCACACTCAAATGTTTAAGCAATATGCTTAGTAGCAAATATAGATATTTTGGTCAGTTAAATTTACTCATTTTTATAAATCGTGCCTCTACTTGAAATGTCTCAGCTACGTAGGGGTGACTGGATGGTAATACATATTATTACTTTGAAGTGGCAGTTGTTATCCTTCCCAAAGCATAGTCTATTAGGAAGAATGCTCTGCAGCAGAAAGAATATGTTTTTTGTGTTAAAGGAAAATATTTCACTGCTTGTGGTAAGTAAAAATAAGTAGAAATGCATATTTTTGTGATATGAGAGAGAAAATACAACTTTTTTTCCCCTCTTACTGCATCTCCAGTTTTTCTTATACCAGCAAAGATGTATCATGTGAATGACACCCCATGCAAATATATGTTTAGCATTGAAGCAAATGCAGTTAATTTTCACTTGTAACTTCTTTTTTGAAGACACATGTATATATAAATTTTGTTTAGGGATCTGCAAAAAGAAACACATAATCTTGCACATTATCAGCAGCTGAAATTTGTGATATTGAAGCTCGACCTCAGGGACGTAGGTTTGCCAGACAAGTCTTTATTAAGTGATTACAATGATCTAGCAGGGTGTCAGTTCAGTCATATAAAGGAAGAGAAACTTTAAAGCTTGTAATGAGATCACATGTTATTTTCTCTGTATTTATAATCAGTTAAAATAATAGGTATTATGTTTAAATTTTGAAAATATACATGTCTATTTAATATTAGTTTCTAATTTGTGTTAAAGCTTATTTTAAAGTACTAATATGGACCAAGTTTATCATTAGTATGAGAGAATCATTAACACAGAATATAAGGGAATATTTTTACATTCTGAAAGAGTTTAACTTCACTGTTCTCTTATGCGTAAGCACATGAAATGTGATAAATGAAATCATTTTACTCATGCTTGTGTCATTATCTTTAAAATTTAGATACTGGATGTGTTTCTGTCTAGCAGAGGGGTACTGCTATCCAGAATTTGTGAAGAGTCATAGGATTCTTTGTGGCAGAACTTCATGAAACTAGTAATTTGCAAGGTGGTTTTTAATTAGACAGAAATATTTTCCTTGTTTCCAGTATTAGCCAGGTTGGCACCAGTTCTGCAGACAGCAGCTAAATCATGAGGTATACCAGGCAAGTTTGGTGCACTGTATAATATTAATTCTGAGTATGCAGAATCCCTGCTTCATGGAAGTGACAGTATTGGTTTCCAGTGAAGTAGTTTCACTGGTTTTGTGCATTTATTACTGCTGATACTCACCCCATAAGAGAAATAAACTGATGATCTCATTGTGTGCATATATTACTGTGTTTGATCTGTGTGTACACCGTTTTGCCAGGTGTACAAACCTAATACTGTAGGATTAAAGCATTTTTTAGTATTCTGATCCTAATCCATAAAATGTAGCTAAGACTAAATGTGCTGAGCATTGATGTTGCATCTTACCATCAGAGTAGAAGTGTGTCTAATTCTGACTGGGAGATGTGAGCCCTCTTGGCCAACTGTGCAATGCTGAATCTCTCAAGGCTTATCCAGAACACTTGTTTTCTTCTCTGTGGGTCTTTTGCAATTATTTATCATCCTGAGTTAGAATAGCTTTTCCCTCATGTAAGCAAGAAAAGACTTACTTTCACGAGATTTGTCTAAAGATCCTGAGAATCTTGAAGGATAGGAGCAAATTGGTGATGAATATTTTGTGCAGTCCTGTTGTTATTAACTGCTGCAGTGGATGGCTTGAAAAGTAGTATGAGAGGCAACTGTACAGCTAGATCAAGAAAGCAATTCTTTTACCCTCAGGCAGGTGGTTGTGTCTTTGACCCAATATAGCTTCTTTAATCATTGAGCTACACATCAGATCTGAGAAGTCTCCAGATGGAGACTGAACCTACGACCTCCTGACATAAAAACATCTATGATACCAATTACACCATCTGTTGGTCATAAAAGCACATTCTCTATCTTTTCTTGGCTCTTGTGTTATACAAAAGCTGAAGGGTGATATTTGGAGCTGTTTGAGTTTATCCATGCAATTTAATGCAGAACACATTTTTTCACAGAGAGGGAGAACAAAGCACAATAGCACTAAAGTTCAATTTACATTCTCAGTCAGTGAAAACAAAAATGAAAATAAAAAACAGTTGTCTGAGTCATTATTTATACCCAAACTGTGGCTTCAATTGTAGTCTTTTCACAGTTCTTGTGATTTAAAAAAACCTAAAGAACAACTTCTACCACCATTGTCCCAGTTTCTGAGGGCCTTGATTTGAAACAAGATCTGTAATTGTAAATAGGAAATTATGGCAAGATTGAGGAATATGCAGATCACATTATTAGCCAATATATGCCCAGTACTATACTTAGAGATTTGTGTTGGATTGTAGTGCTTAGAAATGTGTATTATCTGAGTGTGGCGTACTGGAAAGTTGGAAATTTAACCAGTACCCACATAGCACTCTGCATATCCTCAGAATCCCACTGGATCTAAGTCTTTCCTGTCTGAACTTTCTGCTCAAGCTCATCAAACTATTATTCTGAAATACCTAATAGACTTTGAAATGGCATCTCAAATATAGTAAAATAGTTAGCTCTAGGTGATTCATTCTGGTCATCAGAATAAGAAGTGAAATACTGAAATACAAGGTGTCATGTATTAGGGATAAAACTGATATAGGTCCATCAAAGAAAGGAAATGAGAGGACGTATGTTACTGGTGCAAAATGACTAACTGTGATGACGTATGATTAACATCTTCAGGAATATTGTGTTCATATAATAAAAAATTTAATTGTCTGTAGAATTTGACTAGATTGTAGTTCTAGATAGTAATCACTGCTTATGGAGACTATATCATCAAATTGCCTGAGTGCTTTTGCACATAATGTCTTAAAGCAAGAGGAATTTGGATATCCTTCTTACCATATGGTGGTGTGTTGATAGGTAGTCAAAAAGAATAGAAAGCTAATGCCAGAAATACATGACCTATGTATTCTGGTACCATGTCTGACAGATGGTTCTGTGCTTTGTGGTCAGTGACGTCCCTACAACATTGCTCTTTAAGAAACTTTGTGCTCTAATACCATCATTTATCTGTCTAACACAAAAATAAATTTTTGCTATATTACATCAGTAGTCTGGATACACAGTAGGCAGAGAAAATAATTCTTAAAAGAAAGCCCAAAATCCCCACATCTGGCCAGTCCTTTTATGTTATGGAAGCTGGCTTCCGATGATGAGAATGGAGCAGTGAATAGAGTATATTTGACTTTACTACGTTGTTGTTTTCTTATTATTGCACTATCATTACTCTTTAATAAACCATCTTCTTCTTTAGGAAATAATAAATAATCCATGTAAATGGAAGGGAAAGAGTTGAGACCTGAAACAGACAAGTTTCTACAGAATCTTTGCCATTGGTTAAACAGGAAAATGTTTGAGTTTTCTATTTCAAGGTATTCCTTCTGTGGATGTGTCCATAGGGATATGTCACCATCTTGGCAAATAAAATTGGCTGTGTTGAAGCCAAAAAGAAGAAGTGAAAAAGTGACAAAAGCACAATTCAGATATATTTTTCTTCTGCCATCAGAATAATTTGGCTAACATGTCCCTTAAAGGTTATTTTCATGATTTGCAATAGAATTTATACTTGATAGTGACAAGTAATGATATGAAATATAAATAATGATTGTTGTCAGTTCAAATTCAACTTCTTTGTATTCATCTTCATAAGCAAACTTTGATTCATTGGTGTTTGTTTCTTTCAGTGAAAAACACTTCTGGTGGTAGAATTTAGCATTTCAGTGTGGTCAGAGAGTGATCTGATTTTTTTAATATATTAACAATAAACCCCATCTTTCTGTTTTTATAAATATTATCTTGGAAAGGATCTCAAAAGGCCCTGTAATCTGTTTCAAAGCAGAATCAAGTACATATCAATAGTTGGCTGTAAAGTCTAGTCTTAATCTGACACTAGAATACTTCTGAACACAGTTAAAGACTAATCATACTGGATCCAGGTCTGTCTACCTAGGAACTTACCAGATTGCTGTCTACAGCAGACTAAGGAACACCTGTAAAAAAGATGACTTTACCTCAGTTAAGGGTATCCTTTCTGTTTCCTAAGATATTGATAATCTTAAATGTGCAAAACAACATTTTTATTTGTCAAATCCTGCAGTGCTGATATAATTTCCTTTACTTAATATCACTATAAATAATGTAAAATATATTTTACTATCTCAAATATCCTCTTGGGATTCTTTCCATGTTTGGAAACATTGTATGGTGTATGTTTAAGTGTTCTCTTATGCTTCCACATTATTTTTTAACCCTCAATATATTAAAATTAATGCAACTGAAGCTTGGCAGAGAAGACTTCACTACTTGAGTGGAAAAGGAAGGGGTTTTTTTTGTCTTGTGAAGCACAGATTAAATGTCAAAGTGGTATACGTTTTAATATCCTGATCAGAGATGGAGGTTTTATTTCTATTATTGTCACAATTTCTGTAAAATGTTGATCAATGTCCCCATGGATTTTTGATCTCTAAGAAGCTATTAAAACAGCTTCTTTAATTTGTCTTGCATATATTAATGTTTTCATAAGACTTTGAAAAACCTTTGAACCAATAAATTATGTAGTATAAAATATTTGTTATGACACAGATCTCTATTTTCAAGTCCTGTGTCTGCTGTGTAATTTATAGTACACCTTTAGATCTCTTTTGGAAAGAACTGTTTAATCTGAACTCCTTCATTATTTCTGACAGACCTGTCCAAATATCAAATTAGAGCAATATTGATAGTAAAACTTTAAATAAATTTAAATATGGCAGGTTGTGGTGGTTACGGTTATCAGTGTATGCATTTCGGACAGAAGAGTCTCTTGTAAGGTTTAAAAAGACCCAATAAAGGTAGATGGAATAAAGCTGTTAGAATTACATTGTGTGAATGTCAATGTAAATATAGATTTCACAGTGGAAAATAGTGAAAAATGACCAGATAAACAGATATGTATTGGAAATTATTTTGCTAATTGGCTGTGCATTTTTCTCTGAGTTTAGTGCCATAAGATTGCACCAAATATTCCTATATATGGTAGTTCTAAAAAATGTAAACTGCAATATTTAATCCCTTTGTTGGAAGGTATGCATGTTTTTATTTATATAGAAGTTGGTTGTATTACTTTTGTTAGACATGTCTGATTAAAATTTGCAAAGAAGGTTGTAGAATAGCTCCCATGTGGATACTAAGCTTCTTTTTATAACATTTCACATTTTATTATTTCCATAAGTTTTCAACTTCATTCAAACCTTTGTTTCAAGTCTCCCCAACAAATTTTAGTTACGATTGTTCAAATTTTCTTTGTAATATATTGCATCAGATTTTAAAGCAAATGCTGACAGCAGCAGTATTTATGCCCTGCATACCAAGCAGATACCACATGGTTTGAATAATAGTTACCCCTGCTGAGTGTGGATGAAATCAAAATCTTTCATAGTCATGTACAATGCAGATAGAAATCTGTCTTTAAATGTGCCTTCTAATTTAAAGACCAATTCTTTTAGAGTTTTTCTTGACACTGATGCATGTATGTGATTCCCACAAATGCTAAAGAAAACTGAAAAAGTTGTAGGCTTCAAGTCATCCCAGAAGTCACTCCAACCTTATATACCACTAAATAAACAAAATAAATGTCATACTGTACGTAATAGGAAGGCTAAGTTTAAAGCCTTAAACATCATAGTTCTGTTATCAATGCTAAAGACAGGAGTTTTTTGATTAGGCTTTGCCCTGGAATTCTAACACCAGTGGCTTCTTTTGTTTTATTTAAAATACTGAAGTTGTAACTAAAAGTAAACAGAAAAAGTTAAATTTCCAAGAGTAGCAATAACTCAATTTTGTAGATGAGGAAAATACTTGTGTTTTGGCTAATTTTTTTGTGGGAATTTTATTGCCTGGGAATACAGAATAATAGAATTTTATAAAATTCCAAATGTAAACAGAAATTGATTGTAGAATGAATATGTGCTGAACTCTGTTTTAAGTTGTCTTTTCTTTACTACACTGTTAATGCTGTCTTATTCCTTTGATTTAATGGCATTGTTTCCAAAGAATTTAAACAGAAAGAGAAAAAATTGTGGGTTTAGGACATTGGTGGTTAGTTGCATTAGAAGGTCTTGTAAGATTGTTCATTTCAATAACATACAAACCAGTATGAAACCATGTTTGTGGTACATCATTAATAAAATACCCAGTATATGGTCTGTGTGTCCTAGGAACTCAAGGTCTTGCCCACAAAGAAAATTCCTCAATGAGGTTAATATCTCAGGAAAGCTGTTGATTTCATGGTCGTCTCCCCTAGCTGCCATTCTGCTAAAAAATACTGACACTACACACACACACACACACACACACGCACACATACACACATTTTACAGTGGAAAAAAGGATTTCTCATTATTTCTTCCACCCAGATATATTTATTTAGTTGTTTTTATTTCTATTGCTATGTGTGGCTCAGAAGCCCTCTGCTTCATTGAGGTTCTTTGCAGTATGAGCAGCCCTGTAAATCACAAAAGAACAAAATCTGCCACTTCCTCTCCCTTCAAAAGTAGACATATATATATATATATGCTATCTTTCCCCACTTCCTGTTGAATTAAAAGCTCTGCAAGGGTAGAAATGCAGAGGTTAAATAGATCACCTTCATATGTTTTATGTTACATAGTAGAGCAAACTTGCTGCCAAATCAGTCTACTCGTTGTCTGACTTAGCTAATATTAAATAGCAAGTACTTCAGTACAAACCACACAGAGAACTAATACTACCATCACTTGTCTTTTGCTTTTCCTATTACCCACAACTTTCAGGCAACAGAAAAATTGCTGTTTAGATTCTTCGTATTTATCTTTGAAATTCTCAGAGGGCTTCAGTTAAGAGCTGGAAATGAGCTGTCCTGTTTCTTGACCTGTTTTTTTTCTTAGGGGGCTTGATTCCCACACTGCTAGATAGTTGCTCAGAACCTGACAGAGGACAGTGGTGCACAGAGTCTAATTTTTGCTGGGTCAGCATTGCCTAATGTTAGCTGTTGCACAAGGCAGAGCCTGGCACATACTGGGGACTTTTAGATGAACTCTTCTCCACAAAAGTTACACTGGTGTCTTGGAAATATCATCAAGTCTATGCAATAGCTCAGAGCATCTGAGTCTAATTTAACTGTGCTATTTAATATAATTACAGATTTGTTGCAATAAGTTGGCTGCTGCTGCTATGGTTGGTTGGGAAAGAAAGATATCAAGATGTGTTCATTTGAGAGGCCTTCTGATAAGGCAGATAGACACTTGTGTAGCACAGCTGCTGATGTGGGGCAAGTAAGATAAGCCTCTGTCAAAATCTATGGTTTAGGAATTTCTGAACAACACAAAAACCAAAGTAAATTTTCTCTCCTGCTTGATCTTGGTCAAATTACAGCTCTTGGGGACAACAGTAGTGACTGAACTGATAATCCATACTTACCTGTTTGCTGGAAGTGGGATTGTTGACTGATGCCAGATGAGGGGGACCGATCCCTGTAAGCAGAGCCTCAGATTAGGCAGAAATTCACTTTCATAACTCAGACTTGGACCCCAAAATGTATTCTCATAAGTTCTGAAGTGACACAGAACATGGTGTCGTCAAAGTAGCAGATCAACTACAAAAAAAATATTGATTCCCTAATAAAAGGTGAAAAAATTTACTGACTGAAATCCCTTTTCCTCTGCCTCTTGTGTATGGAGAAAATATCTTTGCACTCAGGAGAGTTATCTAATCTGCCCTTAGGTTGAGACAATTGCCTATCTCCCTTGGTAGGTCAGACTGAGTTTGCAATTAAACATAAGAAAAAACGAATAATTTTTCTAACTATTACTTGTCTCCAGTCTTGTTGTGTCTCTTCTGTGAATGAAAGATACAGAACATAAAAGGGATGATGATAAGATTATGAAGGCAAAATATATTTAGATAAAGTTTCTCTGCTCGTACACAGAAGAGATGGGGCAATTACATATTAAAAATTCACTTTAAGAAAAACAAAGCAGTTCTAAAAGAGGGCCAGAAAAGGTACAAACTCTTTTTTGCAGTTGTGCAGATTGCTCCAATGCCAGTAAAAGGAAGGAGAAGAGGTGTAGAGCCTCTTTAAGTAAACAGAAATACCTCACTTTACTGTTGTGTTTTGGTGCACAGACAAAATGTACGAAAAAATACAATGTAGAAGGTAGCAGCACTGCAAAATCAAACTGATTTGAGAATCGCTTAAGACACAGTTCAACCTTGTAATTGGATATAATGAAAAAATGTATTTTAAAATAATTTTACTTGTTAGCATTATACTCCTTTGAATAGAAGTGAACCTCAACAATTCATGTGGGAGCTGGGAGCACAATTTTTGTTTTTGTTCCAGGTGATTGGCTTTGTAAATCTCTCTGAGGAGAAAGCTGTGTTTAAAATGTTTTAAAAGTACAATCCAATGTAATCACATATGCTCTATGTGCAAAGTCTTTATTGTCTATATTGTTAACTAGTTGTGTGTGTGTGAAGCAGTTTTATTCAAACTTGTAAATCTATTCAAGCCCGTCACTCTCACTATTCTTTAAGCATAATGTTCTGTGAATGCTGTAGAATACATTATTAGCTTATGGTATCCCAAATATTTTAATATTTATCAATATACTGAATGTTCTTTCCACATGTTTTGGAGCCCAGACTGTAGGCAAGAGAAGGTGAAAACGTGGCAGACTTTCTTCCTCAGGATTGCAGAACCAAGGGAAAAACCTAGGGAATGTGTACTGAGAGCCAGCAGCACTCACCTGCTCCATGCCACAGAACACAGCAGCACAGAAGGGTTTGTAGTTGTATTCATGTTCCCATTACTGTTGGTGTGTTGTCTTTGAAGTTCTTACTGTGGCTGCTCTTGCTCCCTTATGTATGCATGCAATATGCACCCCAAGTCTGGGGGAGAAGAGGGGAGGTTTTTACTTTACCACACAGCTGATCCCTGCTACAGGATTGTAGTGCGTTTGGCTTGGCTGTCCTAGATTGTTTGTTGTCCTTTTGGGGGCTTTTTGGGACTTGAAAGCTAGAGCTGCAAGAAACTTCCTGTCTATAACATCAGAAAAAATAAATTGCAATGACTGCTTCTGGTTTCCTTACAAATTTTACCTCTTTCTCAAGCATATCCATCTGTCTCTGGCCTGAACGTCCATGTTCCAGTCTTAAAGACTGCCTTTTCTGTAGCTAAGGCTACCTTTAAAAAACAAAATAACAAAAAAACTCAACAAAATGCCCCCAAACCCAGACTGCATTGAATTTAAACCCCCCCCCCCCCCCCAAAAAACAATCCTCATCTTTTATTATTTTCTCTCTCTCAACTTCCCTCATAACTGTCTTTTAGAAACTGACAGGCACATCCAGGCTCTCAAAAGAACGTTGGGTGATGACTTAAATTCTTGGTTCAGTTCAGGGTTTGACACCTTCACATCCAAATTATTTCAAAATGAAATAATATATACTTTTTAATGACTTGCAAAAACCTGAGGCATTTTGAAATTGAATTGTATTTTTATTCTGCATAGTGTACGAATCTCTAGTGTAGGATCCACTGATGTGGTTGTGTCTGTCTCAATGACATCATTATGTATTTTTGGTCTTGCCTTGTAAACTGCAGTACTTAGCATTTTATCCCATTACTGTGAGCTTGGGTGGTACATTTATAGTTCTTTACAAACTCTGCAAGTAGCTTAAGGTGTCAAGGATGAATAGACAGCCTTTTTTTTACTTTGCAGTCAGTCAAATGTCTGATGGTTGGTGCTCCAATCTGACAGCCAGAACTTGCCTTGGAGTTTACACAAGTTAAATAGCTACAATTTTAATTGTGCACATGCTATTTACAAAACTGCAGCAGGCTAGTGACATGGGATGGCTGACATAAACAACTAAAATAAATGCCCATAAGTAATTCAGTACAACCAACAAGATAGTAATGAAAACTGCATGAAAAAAAGTCTTTGGTTTTATTTTTTTAAGCATGAGACTAAATGCTAAGATCATTCTTTAGTGTAATCATAACAATTTCAAGGAGTATTTGAGTCCTAAATTAAATTAAATCAGACACTCATGTTCTTGTTTAATTCCCGTAGTCAAAACCTAAACCCCAATCCCTATTCAGATTTTTATCTTCAATAACTCATTCTGTAATTGTTTCACTTGTCAGAATAATGGATACAGAAGAGACATGCAGCTTTTTCCCCCTTTCTAGTTTTTATGACTAGAGGGGTTTGAGGGTGCATCAATGTGAAGACACTGCAGGATGCTCAAACCATCAGGTGAGTGTGATTTTACAAGTTAGGGCAATTGCCTCTGGTTTTGGGAGTGTTGTCTGCGTCCCAGCTCATGAAACAAATGAAACACTTTGTTTATTGTTTCCTGTGGCGCTAAGCATGAGAAATATCCTTGGTGATCTTTTAATAGGAGTGTGATGGTATGAGTGCTTGCAGATTTGTTTATTCTGTGGTGGGTTGGCTCCTGTAGCAGTACTACTTGACATGTTTGTGTATGTTGACCTGTAAACAAAAGCAAGGAGATAGCTCCTGAGCCTGTGTAGAAATGGGTTTTACCTTCTGAAGGTAAAATAATTCCTGCAAAATATTTACTCTAACTATTTTAATACACACACACATCTCTCAAAATCATGAATATTTAAAGCATAAGAAACACTGGACTAAAAGTGTGGATCAAAACTTGATTTTTTTTTGTAGGAAAATATTTTCTAATGACTGTTTTAACTTGTGTTTTATTTTAATATTTACAAGGTTTGGTTCATTAAAAAAAAAAACAAAACAACAAAACACAGAAATGTGCAGGTAGACTGTAAAGATGCAGTTCTTAATGTGAATAGTTGCTCCAAACTCTCTTCTTTCTGCTCAGTCTTTCATAACTGTAACATTATCAGGTGACCAACAGTCTCATCGGATTCCTACACTATGCTCAGCGTCTGAGCAATCCAGCTGGGCTTCCCATTTCCATCCCAAACTCTCCAGTTTGTTTGCATACAATGGCAGAGCTCCAGTAAGTGGAGTAGAATGTGTCCCACTTTTCTGCACATTGCATTATGACCAAGTAACTCCCTGAGGACCTAGACGTTGAGAAGAAAGGTTAAGAGCCCAGAGTTGTCCATGGGTTAGGCTGGTATCTGCTGGGCCAATACATAACACTGAACACAATCACCTCAGTTTCCTTCCGAAATGTGCTGCTCTTCAGAAGACAGTGGCAAAAATTGTATGAGTGGTCAGAATCAGGCACGGTTTGCCAAGAGTCTCAAGCTTTGTGGCAGGAAAGTTTCTGGATCTCTTTGGAAGTGATCATTCAGTTGCAGTGGCTGGGGCAGTTCTGAACTGTATAACTGATCACACAAGGAATGTTTACACATAACGGGATTCAGCTAAGAATGAATGTTCAAGTCTAAACAGGTGCATTTTTGCATTAGAAATTTGGACTTTAGTGTCTGAATCCTATGTTTTATGCCCAAATCCTTTTTTTAGTTTTGGCCAATAGTGGGAATCTGTGTGATGTACTTTAATACTGGAGAAGAAAGCTCAAGAGTTGATCCTGAAAATGTGAAACATGTTGGTAATGTTTTCTGTGCTTCTTTTATCACAAGAGTGAAGGATCAGGTGGGGAATTAATTTTTTTTACTAAAGATAGTGTTCCAATTAAACCTTATCTAAGCTATATGTTATATATATATAGCATATATACATGTTGTTATAGACACATTAAGACCTTCAAGATGGAACCACATTTAATCTTACACTTTCTTTAAAGTCACTTTTGTTATATTTATTATAAAAGCAGAAAAAAATGGCGTAGGGTATCCACCCAAATTCTGTCAGGAATTCCCAAGCAAGTTCATACTGAATTCCAGCTTTGCCCATTGCTCTTAACTGCTCTGATCAGGCACACGCCATAAGGTCATGCAAACAAATATGTGCACAGCTTTTTCTTTCTCAAATACTGACAAAACACTTTGAGACCATATGCTGCACAACACAAATGATCTCTCTAATGGCTTACATGAACTGGGGGAACCAGTTCAGAATGTGCAGTTGTTGCATGTGTCTTTGCTGTACGTTTTTCTACAATACAGAGGGAATTTGTGTGGTGGTATCTTCACTGTAGTGACTTTACTTGCAATGTGAAATATGAATAAGAGTTTTTGTGGTTAGTGACAAAATAATTTGTGGGGCTGAAGCTGACTTAAATTCTCAGTAGCTAACTTGGCCTAGTCATTTAACCTTCATGACACAACCAGTTTCCCCTCCCAAGTCAGAAAAATTATTCACAATCAAAGTTTCTATCAAATGCTAATTTATTCCCAAATGCAAAAAAGTGGATCTATATCCTAGTTATTTTGTGAGACCTTTGAGAGCATAAGAGAAAAAGCCAAATTATTATTTATTGGGATGATTATGCAAAATGTAGACTAATTTGTGCAGACATTTTTATTTCCCATTAAGGTTGAAAGACAACTAACACAGCTGGACAATCATAAATTTCAGAGGAAATAGAGTTTGAACTTGTAACACTTAAGGCAAGTAATTGTTGCAGTTTTTAACCTGAAAACCTAAACTTTGTTTTAAATGTCCTAGCACTCTCTGTTTTAGTTTTTTCAGTCTTCTTCACAGTGATTTTATTTATCAATGTGCAACAAAAACTTTTTGCGGATGGAGAGCTAAGAGGTGCTCTTAATCAAAGTAGGTGCAGAAGGAATTGATATTCATGAGTTGAGCTACAAATAAGAGGGTGGGGTGGGGTGGAGTTGTGAGGTCAGAATTTTGATGCAAGTCTCTGGTGTTATTTATGCACTGGAAATGATAGAGAAAGAGGGAAGTAGATTTTCTAACTCATCATAGTATATATAGCAAGGTAAATCATGGTATGCATCAGTCTTTTCACCACAGAAAGGAAATTAAAAATGGTCTAATAGAGAAACCATCTCCAGCACTGTGTCGAGCTCAAGTCACTCATCATCAGAAAGATTAAATCAGACTCCCAAAATTTTGAAGGAATGAGGGGATATTCAGCATGACAAGAAAAAGGATTAGGGTGGTCAGGGAACACATAACTGATCATTTCAAAGGAAATGAAAAGATTTAAGTTTTTTTAGTGTAACAACATAAAGGTTCAGGTGTGAATCTGTCATTTTATATCATAGAGAGGGGAAGTGGGAAGGGTAGTAGTGGCACAAGAGAGAAGGAATATAAACTGATCTGAATGCATGTAGTCTGGAAATTAGGAGCATGTTCTTAACTATCAAAGAGGCAAAGTCTGGATTTCTTTAATCCAAGGAATGGAGTTTATAAAAAGGATCATCACTACTTTTGCCTTAGGTTTCATATGTTTATGAAAGGGATTTTAAAATGTGTTGTTGTGATGGCAAGGGGCTGAAGTCAGTCGGTCCTACATTCCTGCCAAAGAGGGATCAGGACCTCCCTTTGTCATTCTTAGGTGCCAGAAGAATTTTCAAGATGGAACTGAGAACTTGAGAGGAAAAAAACAGGGTGTAAAAGGAAGAAGAAAGAATATGTCGTAAAGTTCGCCTTTTTTTGCATTAAGAAACAAATTTAATAGAAAATTCATTTTACTAAAATTATTGTGAATTTAGAGTTTGATTTGGAGAAGAACGAAAGGGATTTATATGCACTCAGTATTACTCAGCATCAGATCTTTAGAAATGAAATCTAAAACAATGAAATGTATTTGCAGACAAGGCATCTAATTAAAAATGCTGTTAAATTATGACACAGCAATTAATTGGTTGAACTGTATTCCTGGAGCTTATATGAGGTAGTTAAAAGAAGCTTGCAGACAGTTCTGCATTATCTCAGAATACTGATTTCTTTGAACTGCAAATCCAAACCAAGACAACTCCTTCTTCCCTCCCCTCCTGCCCCAAATCAGTTTGAAAAGCTTACTTAAATTATGCTCAGAATGCTCTTATTTTTTGCAGTAAATAACTTGGAAGTATCTTGAAACTTTACTGGCAGCAGAATATTTCCTGCCTGCAGAAGATAGAAAGCAAACTTTACTTTTGACACACTATCATGAGAGAACTGGTAGAGCACGAAGAAGATCCCAGCCGTGGTGGTTCTTGCCTCTCGGAGTACGTGCCGCGCGGGGCTGACGCCCCTCGGCGCTTTGGGTGCAGGAGAAAATGTGTTCAATCAACCGTTTTTAAGGCTGTAGCGTTGCAAAAACTCTTCCATTTTTGCAGCGAGAAGGAAGAAGGCAGAGGAGAAAAGCCGTAGCGGTTTTGGCAGACGTGCCCTTCGCCGGCTTTTTTTTTTCTTTTTTTTTTTTTTGGGGGGGGGGTGGATTTTTGTGAGGAAGGTTGCAGGCTCCTGATGGGATCAGGACTCGCCTTTCAGAGGGGGCCCAAGTCCTGCTGGCTCCTGGTGATCGCCGAGTGCGGAGGGAAAACTGTGTGCGGACTGGCCCGGGGCCGGAGGCTGCCCCCGGCAGAGGGTGCCGGAGCTAAGGGACTGTCCCTGTCCTGTCCGCCCCTCGGCGCTGCTCCCCTCCCCTGTGCCGGGTCCCGGGTGACGTTCGGATGCTGGGGAAGAAGGAGGCGGAGGAGGAGGAGGAGGAGGGGAAAGGAGCGCAGCTTCCTCCGCCCCCAGTCGGGGACGGTCCGTTAGCGGGAGCGCAGCGCCGGGGCGGCGGTGCCCGGGACGAGTTTGCGGAGCGCCATCGGAGCCTTTTCCTGCGCTGCTCCCTGCGGCTCCCTGCGGGATCTGTGCCGCGGCGGCCGGGCGGACAGCATGGACCCCGCGGCGGCAGCAGGACGGAGGG
>JANPWX010019552.1:355649-590274 GCA_024734555.1 Trochalopteron elliotii
GCCAGCTAAAACTTTTACCCCGAGCGCATCCCAGCGCCTCTGCCCCACTCGGGCGGCAGGCGCTTCGTGCCTCATTTCGGCCGTTTCAGCGCTCCGAGGCTGGTTGGTAGCCACTGAGAAGGGGGCAGGGTGGAAGGAGAAAGAAGGAGAAAACAAAGGAAAAGTTCGGGGTTTTGTTATAGCCGAGGGTGGATAGCACTAAGTGGAGCTTCCCACTCTGCCCGCCCTCCAGCCCCTTCCTCGGAATGGTTATAATAATGTGTTATTATTTGGGACGTTGAGTGTTGCCAGAATCTCAGCGGGAACCAGGAGGGGATTAAAGTTGAGTGGGCGAGGGGGCAGCAGCCGTGCTTACAGCTCATGGAGCCTGGGCGGTGTTTCTTTCTGTGTGTTTTTGGGCTTTAGAGGGTCCCATTTTCTCTGTGTACGTTGCCGACCCTCAGGACTGAGGAGGTCAGACTCTGGGCTCAGGAAACACTAAGACGCGCGGTTCAGTGAGCTCCGCGATTGTTTTTAGGGCTGAATAAACTGTCCCTATTAAGATCTGACCTTGCGCCTCGGCAGTAGCGGTGCGGCTGCTGAATAGCTGCCAGTTTGTCCGGCATCTCCGGGGGTAGCGCCGTGATTTACAGAGACCTTATGGGAACGTGCAGGGTTGGAGAGCCACGATGTTGTGACACAGTTCCTGTAAAAGAAGCCGCTTAAACTTTTTTTTTTAAATTTTTCCCTCCTGCACTCGCGCCTAAGTTGTGTGGTGCTTTCAGAGCAGGAAAGGGGAGGGCATAACGTTTTCGTTTTCTCTGGGATGTGAAATGCACCGTCGAGGTAGGAGCTGCCGGATCCAGCTCTTTGATCTTTCATGAAGCCGTTCTCTGGAAAATTGCCCTCTCCCCCTCTGCAGCAGATAAACCTTACTCTCAAAGTCCCTCCCGGGAGCCTTTGCCCAGGGACTGAGGGAGCAGATGACAAGGCTGCACCATTTCCATGCCAGGTTTGTAACCCTTCCCGTTCTGTCCTCACCGGGCAGCACGGGAGCTCGGCGGGTCAGCAGTGCCTTCCTCCCCCGCCTTTCCTGGCTTTAACTTAATTGCACCGACGTGGTGGAGGAGACCGATGATGCCTTTAAGGAAAAACAGTGATGCTGCAGATTAGAGGGGACTTGTTAATCAATTGCACGTTTGAAAGAGCTTTTCTTCCCTTTGTTGCTTTCGCTAATCCATTTAGCTCTCCCCGGGAGGTGACAGATGCTTATATTTCCTGTTATTCAGCTCCGGGGTCCGGGGTCTTGCCATTTGTTGCCTTGCCATGAAGGGAGAGGGTCAGCAGAAAGCTAGAGGTCTGGGAGCTTTCCGGGGCGAGAGCAGGAGGCGGGCATGTTACAGCTCGCGGATTTGGGGTCAGTTCCCGTCGCGTTTATTTTTCCTAGAGCCTTTATTGCTCCTTTTGAAGAGGCTGCCCCGCTGCTCTGCCCCTCCTGCGGGGTCCCGGGCTCCGGGGATCCCCCGGGGCCGCAGGGAGGATGGCGGTCGTCCTCTGACGGCTGTGAGAGAAGATGCCGGATTGTCTGTCCCCGTCCCCGCGTTATTCTCTTTACCCTGAGCTGCTCGATCTGTTTTTATTCTCTTTACCCTGAGCTGCTCGATCTGAATGCAGCGGAAGGGAGGTGTGTACAAGTGTCCCATGAACTTGTTTCTTTTCTTCCTTCGTTTTCTTGCCCCCGCTGCTGCTGCTCGAGAACACCGACGCTGGCGCATCTGCCACGGCCTGACTCTCTCTGCCTTCCCAGAGCCTCCCGACGGCTTCCCGGAGGGTGGAGGGCTGCGGGCTCCCGGGAACATCTGTCCGGGTGCGAGATGCCCACGGGCGGAGCGCCCGGCGCTGGGAAAACGGTCCCGGAAAGGCGCTGGGAGTGCGGCCGCCTACCTCTCCCGTCTTCTTTTGTGGGCAGTGTTCTGCCCCGTCCGCTTGTATATGCTCTGAGCACACATGCCAAGTTTCAACCTTCTCAGAGGCAGTAAAAAAAAAAAAAAAAAAATCATAAATTACCATTAAAATTCTGTTTGGAGTTATTTTTTTTTTTTTTAGCTCTACCCCATAAACAGGCGTGTGATAATCAACCACCTGTAGAAAGTGTGGATTCACTCTACTTCGATAGGCATGAAGCTTGAGACTCCATTTTCTTCTCTGAATAAGCAGCACAATGGTTGAGAGCCCATAATCACAGCAATAAAGTCTTGTGTACTTCTACTGTTGAGGGGTATTCTTCTGTTTAATTAGATTTGCTTAATGGTAAACAGAGTATTTGTTAATCTACATTTCGTTTAAAGTTTTGTTGTTTTTTTTTTTTTTAATGTTATTTCAGCCTTTTCAGTGTTCACTTTAAGAATATGGCCAGGTGAGAGGCAATGTTGAAAATGGTGATGCAAAATGGACTTACAGACTTTTGCCCCCTTGCCATTAAATAGGAAAGAGCATTCAATCAACTGGAAGTTAATGCTCATGTGACTTGAGAAATATGCAGAATGCAGCGTTTAAAAAAAAACAACCAAAACTGTCAACAGAACGTCTAGGAATGAAAACATAGCCATGCCTATGATTTTGAAAGATCTGAAGTTTGTGAACTTCTACCTAACTTCATAAAGGAAAACCCCCTCTAATTTCTGAGAGTGAAGTGTTGGTGGAGAAATTAATACAAGTATGCATTACTTCTGAATGCCTTTAAATGCTGAACTACAGAAAGTAGTAAAATTCTTATATCTTGTAAGTCGTGTAAGATTTAGCTATAGCTCCATCCTGACCTTAAAAAATAAAGATAATAGTTCTGAATAAAAAAAGATTCAGCTCTGGAAATTGTACACATTTGATAAAAGTCAGTACATCTTTGAGTACAAGGAATTTGCTGATAGCTTTTAATAAATTACATTGACCACATTAACTGTTTTTAGGTCAAATCTTAATCAAACCTTTCTAGGTTAATTAAGTTGTTAGTTTAGTGGTGAAGTTTATGGGTCAAGAGTTGGCACTGAATTTTTTTTCCCCCTTGAGTGTCTCGATTAAATTAAGCGTTTGTAGTAGAATTGCACTTTTCCCCTTAATCTCTTAGTTGCTATAAACAGCACAGAAATTCAGGATGCTGGAAGAAAAGGAGGAGATGAGAGGCAAGGCAAATTAATCTTGTTTAGTGAATTTTCAGTTGTTTGCAGAAAAGCTGATCTTTTTTCTGAATTCACTGCACTTTGCCTAAGGTGTGAATAGCTTTCAGGCATTGGCATGGAAATATGTTTGACCACTAATTAAGAACGTGACAGTCTTTGTCCACCAACCAGTGAGAAGGAAGAGTAAAAGGAAAAAATGATAATAAATACTGAGTTTTGTCTGATAGCTGTGAGAATCTTCTGTGTAGAAGACTTGTGGAGTCCTTTTCATAGCTTATTTTCAGAGTCTAAAAGTCACATTTTAGATTCAATAAAAATGTCTTTTAGAACCACTCAGCATCTCAAGCTTTTAATCATACTTCTGATTGAGAGAATTTATTTTAAAGGTCTCATTTTGTTTATTTTTTAACATTGCAGACAAAGAAAAAAATATTAAGCAAGCTTTCATTTTTTAAAAAATAATTCTTTCTATAAATGTTCTCTGCTGCCTTGTGTGGTTGCTCAGAAGGAAGAAATGCTACTTACAGTATTCCATCTAATTTATAGCATCTGTCACTATGTTCTGTGTGCAAAGAATGGTTTGCTATTTAAGTTTGTTTATTCATTGTGAGGCTGTTGCTTTATAAAGGAAGTTGTCATTAGGCTCAGCATGTCTGGAAAGCATGCAAGCACTCAAGTCTTCTAATCCAGTGACTACAAAGTAGTTAACGCTTCAAAGAAAAGGAACGACAGGATTTTGTTGCACTGAAAAAAGATGCATTGTTTGTTAATCCTGCTTTTAGTTGTTAATCAACTAAAGACTGCTACAGGATTGCTAGTAACCATTTGAGACAAACATAGATTTTATTCGAATTATTGTCTTTTCTCTTGGTTTTGTCTAAACGTAAGTAGTGAAATGTCCCTTACCAGCTTTTTGCATTTACTTTTTCTGGGCCTTTGCCATACATCAATATTCACTTGCAGCATCCTGCTAGATAGTTTTGTTGATGTTTTCCATAGACTTGTCTCACAAACAAGCTTTTTCTCTTGACATGTGTTTGTCCTCCTTGTCCAGCTTGGGAAAGGACTTCCACTTCCTCTTCCAAGTAATGCCAGCTGGTGATCTTTGTTTAAAATGAAAAATGGCTGTACATTACTTTCTAGGCCATAAAATATACTTTTCAAAAAGTCAAAAGGTGGTCTCTTAGCCAGAAGTTATGACTTTGTATTTTAAACGGCAGTGGGCAAAAGCTTTCATGTAAGGACGCAAACAAATCTGCGTTGTAGTATCAGTGAGAACAAGAAATCACAGTAGAAATACATTTCACTAAGTAGTGCGCTATTATTGTGATGGGCATAAGTAAATTAATTCAATCAGCGTTGAAGACCCTGTGTGAGTATCCTACAGACATTTCCATCCTTGTGAGCTGGTGTTAAATCAGTCGGCATGTATCTCTTCAAGCCATTGGGCACATGCCTCAGCAGTAGTGTGTGCTGCTTCACGAAGCACAGGGAACATACTCCTCTGTGCTGATTGAATGTATAGCCCTCATATATATTGGTGCCTTCTGGTTTTGCTATAAGATGTGCCTGTCTTTGATGGTGAAGAAGAGTGATATAGTAACTGAGGGAGAGGAAGGGTATCACAGTATTACTGGTTCTGTAGAAGGTATTTAAAGAATGAGTGTGTCTGTCTCTCTGAGTCCAGAGAAGAGTTTGCTGGCATCTCCTAAAGAGAAGTCTGTGTGGTTGGTGAGGGCATAGTTTCACATACACCTGAAGCTCTTGGCTTATTTAGTTAAATCAGCAAGCTGGCTCCACTGGAAAGTAGCCATAGAGAAAAAAAAGTGGAAGAATACATGGACAGAGAATTAGCACAAGAGGTAAGACATTTTTTCCTTGCACTGCAATGATTTTTGTTGAAGCAACAAAAGGAAGGTCTTGTCTGGGTACAGCTTACAGAAACAGCAAAGTGAAATTAATGGGGAGTTGTTGGGGGTCAGAGTTTGCCCAAGTATGGTTTTAAAATGACTAGCTGAATCAGGAAATTAGACTGGATCCCCAATTTGCGATATTTTCCCTGAGCAATCCATCAATGTCACATGGGAGACACATCTAATGTACCTTTTGGATTTGAAATTTCTATTCAGATATTATTTTAAGGCAGCAACAAACAGAATCAGTATTCTTTCTTGACCAAAAAGCACCATGTGTATATTGTCATACCTATGAAACCTCTACTAAACTTAGATTTCGGTCTTGTATTTTCTTTTTTGGACTTTTATATGAATAGCATAAACATT
This sequence comes from Trochalopteron elliotii, assembly GCA_024734555.1. Lineage (NCBI taxonomy): Eukaryota > Metazoa > Chordata > Aves > Passeriformes > Leiothrichidae > Trochalopteron > Trochalopteron elliotii. The sequence goes on from JANPWX010019552.1 coordinate 361,087, forward strand.
TAATTCTGTAACTCCAGGCTACTTTTCTTCATCCTTTGCCACTTGTCTTCATCAGAACTGTGCTAGGGTATTATTTAACAGTTCATCTGGTAAGTATGTTAAGTAGTTTCTATAAATTATTTTCCTTGCTTTTCACAGTTTAACACCTTAACATTATTTTTTTTCCCCTGCGGTATTGTCTATTTAAGAACAATTGCTTGACTGGTAGTGTAAAGAAGAGGTAAATTCTGTAAGAGTTCAAAAATTCTGAAGGCTTACTTTTCAAAACAATCTACACAACTGTCTAATTGAATCACACATGAAACTATCAGTGGATTAGTTCTTTACCAGAGCAATAACACAGTCACATATTCAATTATTGTGTAGATAGAGAACAGATAATATACCTCAAAAGACAGGAAAAATTTTATTCATGTGTCCTTAAGCATAAAAATTATGGCATGAAAATAATAAACTTGATTTCTACTAGTCAGAAACACTCTCCTAAGTCAAATGAATAAATAAACAAACAAAAATTGCTGTATATAACCCTAAAAGAGGAATCACAGAGCTCTACGAAAGGCAGACTGGTGAGAGTGGTAGGCTGCTGCACAAATGGAGGAGATTGCTTTCTTCCATGTCTGCAACACAATAGATGGATATTGTATCTCTGACTTGGTTGTAAAGGAGATACAAAAGATTTTTTTGAAGAACAAAGCTCAGGGGCAGAGATAAGCAACCCAGAGAAATCCTAGGAGCAGGTTAACTCAGAAGACACTCACCTTAGGTGTTGGAGCTGTGTTTCACAGGAAAATCTTAACATTGCTCCTTTTTATTTGAAAGTCATTAATCTTTCACTTCTGAGGCCCTTAACAAGCTGTAACTGTTGAACTTTTTCTTTTGCACATGGCAAGGCATCATAAAAAGAAGTTACCTCCTTCCCCTTCCCCAGCTCTTCATATATATATATATATATATATATATATATATATATATATATATATAAAATATAGATATGTGTAAAGAAATATTAAGTAAAGAAATAATAATCTGAAAGTGGTACAGTAGGCCCACGTGACAGTGCTGTAATTGTCTGTGGGGCAGTCAGTGCTGGCAGAGGGGGTTGCACATTGAGGGACAGGAGGTCTGAGATGCAGCAGTGCCACCTCAGATCAGATGAAGGTGTTGTGGGACCTTGTTTGTTTGTTCTTCTTCTCTTTGGAAGCAGAACAAACAAAGGTCTGATTGTATAAGAATGTCTCTGGAGAAGAAAAACCAAGAGGGACTGTTCTAAAAACATTAATTCAGTTTGCGTGTATTTGCATAAGAAATTATTCATGCGAGTGCGTCAAAAGTACTGTTGAATAGAGCAAGGTCTGAAAATGAGAAAATGAAAAAAAAAAAAAGAAAAATGATGTTACTTGGCAGTCTTGGACTACAGCAGCTAAGCAACTTTAAAGTAGGTTCTGTCAATCTCTAGGTATGAACCAGTAAATAAAACTGCATGAAAGGTTAAGATCCTCCAACAGGTAGAAAATTTTCTGTGTCATTCATCATCTTACAGTTTAGGAAGAAGTTACAGGATATAAAGAGAATGCTAAGATTTTTTTATGCTTATCATGAGAGAGCATATGTTCTGGAAGATAAGTTAGCAAATGGTTTTGCTGTACTTGTTTCTAGTTCGGAAAAGTGACACAGCAGAACTGTGTTGTTGAAAAAGCCCAGTAATAACACTAGAGCTAGTAACATTGCAGCAGTGTATCTGTATGTAATAAAATTAATCCCTTCTTAAAAATCCAAAAGTATAAATAGGCAAGTGAAGGCTGCATACAAAGAACCCAAATATAATATCATATATACCCTTTTATTTCAGGCAGTAACAATTCTGTTCTGCTTCTAAATATGTGTTGGTTTCCACATTTTGTTGACAAACTAGAGGCACATTTTTTTTAATAAAATGTCCTCTTGACATGTGCTGCCCTGATGTATATTTGTCAAGTAATACAAAACTATGGAAACTTCATATCAGAGCTGGCTGGACAAAAATTACCCCTGCAGGATCCAACCCAGTTCTGGCCAGGCTCCCTGAATTGGCTTCCCTCCAGACCCATGGATCCACCAGCATTGTTGTGGGGAAGACACAATAGATGGCTGGGAGGGTGAGCATATGGCAGCCCTGGCAGAGCAGCGGAAATTGCCATGGAACTTTATTCTTGGAGGCAGAAAATTGGATATGTAAAAGTACCAGCATAGTTGTGTGAGCTAGAAATTTTAGAGACAATTCCACAATATTATTGTAATTGATGGCTAAGATTTGGATTGTGCAGAGTGAAGCTGAACCTGTGCAGTTTAAATAAGAAAGTTCTTACCCGCCTTGAAAGTGTAGTGTGCAAACAGGTGTTTGATTAGTTGTCAGATTCTCACCACAAACTGTCTTAGCCATTTGTCTTTGTGTTAGAACTCTTGAATCTTCAGCAGTTGTTGCTTTAGCTGCATTTTAGAAGTCCACTGAGTTTTTCATTGTCTTATAGGTGAGAACAGATGATCTTTGAAATTAAGTTCTTAATAAAAAAATGAAGTTTCTTTCAGTTCAATAAACAAGGAAATGGGCAGAATCCAAGTTTTGTGAAAATTCTAAAGATCTATCAAAGTTTTCTGAATATTCTCTAAGTTGAAAATACCAAGAATCTTGTTGCATCTATCTGTAAATATCTATCCTTTAAATCTTAGCGCTTCCTGTGCAGAAATACAGATCATGTGTTTTTTGAGTAGATGCGAAACATTTCTTTCAGCAAGTTGAAAAAAAAAGGGGGAAGAGTCTATGGCTGAGAAACCAGGGGATTGCATTCATGTAAGAATTTACTTTACTGGGAGTGGGAAATGAAAATAATTTATGATACCCTAGTAACTCAGTAGGTGAAGGTTGAGCTTAAACATAAAAAATGTTTTAAAAATTGTAGTTTTAGTGGTGGTTAATCATGACTCCTTTCATGGTAGACTAGAATACCTTACAAAGGAAAAAGTGGTAGTATGTAGATAAAATTGCAAGCTTGAAAAGGATCTGAACCAAACCTACATGAGAAAAACATATCTGCTGTTGTTTCAGTTTTAAAAATAACTGTGCTTCATAGCTCTGCCTGGAAACAATTTAATACAGCAAATTGTTTTTTAAAAAGTATTTCCAGCCAGACCAGAAGCAGTATTTAATAAATACCTTGAAAGGGTGAGTCTGTTCTTTAGAATTGGTTTTGCAAACTCAGTGAATTTGGATGTTTATATCTGAAATTACAGATAGTAATTCAACCTGCTTTTCTAAAGCTGATCTCACATTTATCTTTTTTCTCTGGGTAAGTGTAGAAGTATGATTCAGAAATCTATTCTCTAACAGAGGTAGTAGAGAAACTGTTACAAAGTTCATGATACTGTTGTTTTCAAAGCAACAGAAAAAACCCAACCCTGGTTCTTTCAAATTTTATGTCTAGAGAGCTTTTGGATAATGTTGCTCTTGAGAAAAATAGGCTTATTCTTGCTAGTGTTTTATTTAAGAACATATCACATGTAAAAAGTGTTTTGAAGAGGATCATGCTAGTCAAAGGCAAGAACATGCAGAGTTAGGAAAGACAGGTTTTAGAAGTTACACTGGTCTGTAATCCAAAGGCCAAACTTAAAGTCAGGAGCAGCTTTGATTCTGGAACTTGAGGATGATGTGTTTATGCAGGAAAGGACTGCAAAAACAAAGATGTTGATTTATAGCATATTTTCAGAATTACAAAACCTGGAAAACATTATCTAACATTTACCAAACACTTACTATTTCCACAGAGGCAATTATTAGAAAGTCTTAGTTCAGTGTGAAGCTGAGGAGTAAACTGGATGCAGTTTTCTTCCTGCGGCAAGACCTTAATGATTAGTGAAATACTTGTAATGTAATCTTTACTTGTACTAAATCAGTTTGGCATGTGATTTATCATTTGTAGAAATAGAGAAAAATCAAACCTCAATACTGTGGCATTGGGCTCTGTAAAAATTTTTTAAGTGCCTTTACCTCCGTTATATTTTCTAGGAAGATCAAGGTCTTCTGTAACCACAGATAGTATGATAGTGCTACTAAAGTACAGATAGTATCTGTAACCCAGTCAAGTATGATTGGGGGAAAAAGTATCTAAAAGGACTTCTAGAGGTTGCATTGTTTGTTCTTCAAGACAGAATCAACTTTAGCTGGCATAGCCTGTTCTTTAGAGGTGACAAGAGCAGAGATTCAGTGACTTCCACAGGCAGGCATGCAGGCTTGGTGATTACTTACACTTGTTTGCAATTCAAGTGCATTACTTCCTGTTACACTTTATTCCTCTACCTCCTTTAATTGTACTTGATTTTATTTTTGTGGTTTCTGAAGTAGTTCCTCAAACTTTTACAAAAATATTTCCCAAAAATTATCTTGTCTCCTTTTAGATAACTGTCTCTCAACACCTCCTTCATGCCTACTGTTTTCTCAGCCTTTCCTTTTACGTCATATTTTCTGAATCTCATGGTTGTGCTCATTCTTCTCTGCTGGAGCTTCTCCAAAACTTCTCTCTTGAAGTGTGCTAAGTAAAACTGATAAATTCGAGCTCATGCTGTACCAGGACCAGCTGAAGGAAGATGATTGTTTCCTATATTTACCGGATGATATTTTGTTTCCTAAATTGAAGTCTGACTGTTTTGTGGCAGGGTGGCCTTGCTCAAGTTCTGATCCACTCCAGATCTTGCACAGAGAATTGTTGTCAAGTCGCTGTTCGGTACCAGTGAAATGGTTTAAGCAGGAAACTTTCTGCCTGTCTTCACGTCTTTATTCCCACCCTCTCCATACCATTTTTTGTTGGTGTTTGATTCCTTCCATTTACTAAGACCAGAATGTTGGCAGCACCTAACAGCTTGCTGTTGCCTGTGGCGTTCAGTAAGGCAGATACCCATAGCACTGAAACTTGTGAAACTCCATTGTTTCAGTTAACCACTGACACTTAACTCTAATGTTTTTCTAAGGAGCAGTCATTTGCTTCTATATAAAATTTCATGTTTCACCTATGAGAATGTCATAGGGAAGAGCTTCCTCCTGACTAGCACCTTCAGGCTATCATTCCTTAGAGGATAGTAGATGTCATATTAGGGTCATCAGGAGCTAAATTGCCAGCAGCAGAAACTCTTGTAACATGTGTAAGTATCTGCCTTGTCATTTCTTCTTAAATAACTTGCCTTTCTGTAACTTTCATTTCTATAGCTCTGGTAAGGTACATTTTCATATTGTACTGGATTCATCAGTTTGAAAGGTAGAGACTTCATACCTGCCTATGTTCAGAAACTGATTTTTTTTTTCTGAGTTCAGATAAAGCCCATTGGAAACTTTGCAAATCACAGTTTTCTCTCTCTCAGTCTTAATATCATGCCTGCGTCAATTTCATGGATTAAAACTGTACCTTTTAATCTCACTCTGGGTAATGTATTCCTACTACTTTTACTCTTCAAAGTCCCATGTTGAGTGAGTAGTTGCATGCTGCAAGGCCAAGGCAATTAAACTAATTTACTCTAGCTTTGGAAACATGTAAATTCATTTCTAAGAATTAAAATTTACGTGAAAGAAGTTATGGGTTTCAAATTTTAGAACTGATGTAAGAATAAAGAGGTGTAGTTGTCATTGTCTCTGCAGGGTTCTCCTCATTTCCTCACCATCATTCCATCTTCTTCCTTCATCTTATTTTTCTGTTCTTTGATTTAATATTTTTCTCTGTAGCATGTTTCTTCTGACATTTGGGTGTTTTGTTGTTTGATTGTTTTCTTTCTGACTAGTTCTTTGCCCATTAAATAGCACTTTAGATCTTAGGAATTCACAGATGGTTGCCTACTAATGTTAGAAAGTACTTCAGTGATCCACAGTGGCTGTTCCCAGCTGTCTGGAAAAAAAGTTCCTGGAGAACAGGTAGGAAAAATGACTCCAAAGAGATAGTTTTTTGTGACTGAGCAATGAATGTGCTCCTTTGTAAGTCATGTTGCTTGAGAAGCTCCTGGTATCAGGGCCTGTATTTATATTAACATGAAATGGAAGAGTAAAGCTGGTAAAGAGTGGTATGGGAACAGGTTGGTGTGGATGGACACATCTGATCAGAGTGTCTAGATTGTGATTCAGTTTATGAGGAAAATAAATGTCTGTGGGGTGCAGAAATGAGGTTAGAGTTGTAAGAATGTGTGACAGCAAGTTTAGGGGAGTTTAATGTGCTCATGAGTGTGGAGTGGCAGAGAATTGGAAACTTCAGCTGCTGCAACACTGCCATGGCTGCGGTGCTGTCTTTGGGAGAGTCGTGCCTTACACCGTGATTACGTTTTTTCTTCTTCAGGACATACAGTGTAACAATGGCCATGTCTTTCACCCTGCTTGTTTACCCAGCCTTACTTAGGAATAAGAAGGGAAGTGAAATTGGGTCTGCTATGATGGGCAGGCCATATTTCAAATACCATGCTGAATTTGAAACACTCAAAGTGCATAGAGGTGTGAAGGAAGTTTTTATCATCTGCAGGTTCTGACCCTTCAGGAGCCTTAATAGTGTGGAAAAAACAATGGACTCTGCTTGTTTAGGAAAAAAAAAAAAAAAGCTTTGTTTTTCTGCATGTCAAAACCATGGTTGTGAAATAGTGAAAATCATTACATCCTTTACTGTTGTACATGTCTAATGTATAAAAATTGTTTGTGGTTTTTACCCCCCCCTTTGTTTTTCCTAGTGTGGGGATTCTTTCTTCTCCCCCCTTTCCTTTCTTCCTCACCCCCTCCTTTCTTTTCCCGTTTCCTTTCTTTTCCCCTGTTTCCTTTCTTTCCTTGCTTGCTTTCTTTCTCCCTTTGAACTGATGAAACCACTCTCTTTGGTAATTCTGAGTCAGTTGGGGCAGTCCTAGGCTTTTCTGTGCAGAGACTGCCAACTTTTTACAAAATATGTGGTGGTTTAGGGATTTAGATATATATCCAAAAGGGACAAGATTTGAGACCTCCAAATGTCTTTAATTTAAAACCATAATTTGGAAAGGATCTTTCCTGAGTCCCAAGAGAAAAAGGCCAGTACTTTCATTTATACAATTAGTCATCATTCTCTTCACCATTATGGTTGTCCTCCCTCCTGAAAAAGCTGCAGTTTGTTTTGCTGCCTTAACAAAAATGAGTTCAGTTGATTTAATGTTCTGTTTCATGATGAAGTGTCTTATCTAGGTCATAGTTTAGCTGTTAACGAGATATTTATGAAGTGGTAAGAATACTCTGCGGTGAATTTAGTCTCTAGAGTGGGGCAAAATGCTCTTTAACTAGCAAATAAAGCAGTTCAACTTCAAATTATGTCAAGGTTGACTGCAAAAATTTTAATCTTTTTGTAACCCCCTAAATATGTAGAGCGTCTGGAACTGCTCAAAACTTCAGTAATTTGACCTCTGCTATAGAAAAGGCATTTCATATAAATTAATATTGTAAGTAGCTATCCAAAGAAGGGATTTTTTTTTTTCTGATTTAGAAACCAAGTTAATACTTTTATAGTATGTGCAGACTGTAAAACACAGCTAAAGACTAAGAGCATATTCCTAAGCTTGCTTTTTTGGTACCCAAGACTTGTTTTACTGGCTTATCAAATACTGTGCTAAATCCTTGTAAGTATTTGAAACTGGTATTTGTAATATTTGCTTGGGATTGTTTTGTCTGCCATGTAACAATGTTATCAGCAGACTATGATTTCTGTATAGTTATTCGTGTTTAACATTATTACAGCCATAGTGGGGAAGGCACAGGCAGTAGAAGTATTTGTGTTCTATGTGTTTCTCAGACATGCAGTTTAAATGCAGTCTTTTTAAAAGGAATTCTTCATGAGCCACTGCTTCACCATAAAAAGTTTTGAAAACAGCATTGTTTGGTGTTTCATTTATGTCTGTTGAACAGCAGTGGTTTGTTTCTGTGTCTCATGTTTACTAAAAAAATTGTATATGAGTGAGTCCTTCTCTCCTCAGTTGGGTATCAGCAGACCTTATGTCAGGCATGATTTGTGATGTCTTGGATTTTCCAGTAAACATAGACTAGCATTTACATGATAAGTGAACAATTAGTGACTTATATCACTAATTCATTGGCCATGTTTCATTAGCTCTAGAGTGCCACCCCAGCTCTGTGGAAATAGTTCTGATTTGATTCTCTAAGTCTAAGGAAACTTAATTTTCCTTATATTTAATTTACATGAACAGCCATTTCTGTGGAGTCCCTCTTTCTGGCTTCACCTAGACAGGCAGCCTTTTTAGAGTGTAGCATAGAATAGAATAGTTGCTTTAGTCTCCTTTCTTATTTTATGTTTTCATTTGTATAACTATATGTCTGAATGAAACTAAATCTTCATGAGGATTTGATTTCCTGACTAATGTGTGTTTTTGCATTAAGATGTTTTACACTGTTAAAAACCCCTTACACTGTCAGGTTCTGTTGAACTGGACAACAATGAGTGAACCTGAACCATTGAAAGACAAACTTGACTATGTCTCCATGAGACTGCCTTGGTTAAGGAAAAATGTGAATCATGACTTGTTCATACCTAAGACCCCACAAAACTGTTTGTGCAAAAATCCATGGACTATTCTACCATTTCTCCCTCAAACAGCTGGGATGAACTTTAAAACATCTGGTTTCATGAGCATATTTTCCATTTTATTTTACTTCTAAAATAGTTATCTTCCAGAAGGATGAAGACATTCATTCATTTGTCTCTCATGTAGTGGTATTACAAATTGCATGAGGAGCAGCACTGTTCTGGAAGCATTCTCTATATTTGCATAAGATAGACATTTAAACTTTATTAATTAAGGTAGCATTTATACCTCTTTGATAAAAGTAATTATGAGTTTTTAACTCTGTAAGAAACCATATTCTCTTGTGAACATAAAGTTTTAATTTTTTTTTTTTACCTGAGTAAAAGATTTTAAAAAAGAGAAGGTCAGATCTAAATGATCATAGTATATCTTTATAAACTTTGAACTGAAAAACATTTCACTTGCCAGATATGCATTTTTGTGTTACTTCTGCATCCATTAGTGTTCAGCATCTAAAACAGAACAGGGAGCCTCATTTCACTGACACAGTAATAGCTGTTGGTGATATCTTGTTTTGTAGAATCAGTGACATTCTGAAACTCCTGTTGCAAAGGCAAACAAAATACTGAAGGCTATTTAATTTTAAAATTTTATGAGAAGGTGAGATAGTCTTGTTTATGAGAAAAAATGAGGCAGAAGGAAGGGGTGAGAAGTGTGCTGAGAGCAGAGAAGTTTTAGTGTAAGCAGGAGTTTCTGTACAGTGTGTCCATGCACACGTGGCACCAGACTGATTGTGATTGTGCATTTACTTAATATGACGTTTAATGGAGACCTTGGCAAAAGTCTGTGAAGAGAAAAATGAAAGATCAGAATGCTAAAATGAGAGCTATTTGTCAGGGAATTCCTGTTGTTGATTTGGATTCAAGTAGTCAAGTAGCTAGCTTGCTTATGTTTTTATCCAATGAAATATAAAATTTAACTCTTACTGCATTTACATATCCTGGTATACATGTACCCTACTGCATGTAAGTAACTTTGACTAATTTCTGTGGTTTGTTCTTAATGATTACTTGTTGAAAGGAGGGAACAGGAGACAGCATAAATGGCAAATACTTAACAGCATTTTATGAACAAGCAGTGTCATGAACAAGTTATTATCAACCAGAATTGTAAAGAGACATATAAAAGTCTGTTTTTAAAACAGAAAATACAGAAGAAAACTAGGCATTTACTAACTGTAAACTAGGCATTTACTAACAGCTGTTCTAAAGTGACTGAATCTCACATGATCTCTATAGTGGGTTTATTAGAAGATAGGAAAATATGCGTGAACAGTTGAATAATTGACTCATGGAATCATTGTGACTTACATTTTTAGAGTATCTTTAGAGAAAATTAGTATTTTTCTAATTTATATCAGTGAATAGAAAGTTCCTGTGACTGTTCCTTAAAATAATCTGGGGAATGGGAAAAATGCAAATTTGGCAAGGCATTTTTATTTTAATGGCAATTCCAGCTTCCTTCTTCACAAAGATGAAGTTAAAATACTTTATCTACTATATTTCTATTAGTAATTATTCTGTGTGCCATCATTCACTCAAGTAGCAAACTTTTAAATCTTTCTGTGAAGGACAGGCTTCCAGGCTTTGGAAGACATCAAAGTTTTTGTAGACATAGGAGAAGCGATTGGGTCTGAAGAAAGAAATTGAGTAGTGGAGAGTTTTTTTGGGACCAGAAAATGTCAGCCAGACACAGCTGCTGTAGAAGGAGCTTGCTTGTGATAACTCTGTGTAGGATTTTTGGGTTTGTTCATAGTTGTGGTGGGTTTTTTTGGTTGTTGTTGTTTTTGTGGTTTTTTGGTGGTGTGTTTGTTTGTTTGTTTGTTTGTGGTTTTTGTTGTCGTCGTTGTTTTGTGGTTTTGTTTTTTGTTGTGGGTGTTGTTTTTTTTGGTTTTTTTGGTTGGTTGGTTGGTTTTTGGTTTGGTTTTTGGTTGTTCTGTTTTATTTTACAGGAGAAACTGCACGTGTTTAGTGGAAGTGGTGGAACAGTTCATTTTCTCAAAGTCCATTTTAAGATACTGCTGACCACAGGAGTACCAAACATTGCTAGGGCATTTTGTCTGCAGTTAATTTTTCCCCCTCATACGTTTTTCTTTTTTATATGATTGTGGAATGCAAAGGCTGGTGCTGGCTACAAGGTAATACTACAAAAAGTGTAATGCTCATCTTCAGATGTTATAACATGGCCCTATTCTGTTGCAGTCAGTGAAGCTACAATGAGGGTGCTATTAAAGAATTTAGACTGTCTTAGACTTGACTGATGATGTTTCAATGTCTTGAAGATGTTTTGGATTAGAAAGGTCTGTGTTCAAGCAAACTGGCCTTGCCTTGAAACATTATAGTTGTAAATAGCAACATTCCTCTTGCGTCTTATCAAAATACAGGAACATTATTTAGGCTTGCACTTTTCCATCTCTTGGCAATTGCTTCCTGTTGGATTTCAAGGTATCTGTTGTTTTTGTTTTCTTTTGCTTTTCCCTTTTTATTAACTTTTAGTTAAATGATGACTGAATTATATTGTTTGGATTGCTTGATTATAGTTTATAGCCATTCCTTATTTGTTTTGTTTTGTTTTGTTTTCCAAATGTAAATCAGAAAGGTGGGATATTTTAGACTACTAATAGACTAGGGATTCTTTATGAAGGCAAAGTGGTTAAAATGAAAGAAAGTTTAAAAATTTTGCCTTGTGTGTCTAATTTATACTATCCCCATAGATATGTTAATGAATGTGCATATTTTTATATATGTAGAAGTGTATATAAATGAAGTGTAGTCTTCTCTAAACTTTGAAAATTTTCATCAGCCTAAATGTCTTTTTTTCTGGCTTAGTTTAGTAGTGTGTTGTCCTATACCTATTGATAGAACTTGATTTTGCTTTTCATCTCACTGGAACAAGTGTCACTGGAAATTTTGCTCATAAAGCTGCTTTAATTTACAGCAGTTTTCTTATCTTCAGGTTGATCTCTGTATTTTTATTGAGGGAAGGCATTCTGAGAGTGCTGGGAGCAGTCAAATACACAGCCCAGCCAATGGTCATTCATGGGGCTTTTCTTGATAGACTGGATTTAAATTGTGGACATCCTGAAGAAGCTGATGTTCAGTTGTGGTATGGATAATAGAGCAAGGAATAACAGAAAATGAAAAGAATTGAACATTAGTTAGGCTAGACATTGAACAGGAAAATGAAGTGGAAATATGCACCATTTGGGGAAATTATGGTTGGAAGGGACCTCAATTCCTCATGGGATCCAGGCCTCAAAGCAGGGCTAACATTTCTGAGGCTATTTTAGTTAAATCACCAAAGAAAAAGCAGATATCACTAAGGCATTTTTCACTTCTCTTGACAGTCCTGCTTTACAGTGTCTTTCATATTTCCTTTTTTCTGACTCTGCAAGAATCATATGTTGAGTTAAAAGAAGTGTGAGTCAAATTTCAACCTGTAATGCTTGATTGCATGAGGACTGATTTGACAGCCTGAGGTTGCCATCAGCATTTAATTTTTCTGTCTATGCATAATAGGAATGATACTCTGAGTCAGTGGGGAGTGGAGATCTTCATTGTTTACTGCTTTGAAGATGAGGTTATATGGCTGTAATTACTGTTAATACCTGACCTAAGCCCTTTCCTTTTATCAGGGAATGCATAATTTTGTGATTTCTTTTATTTGCATTGTATACTTCAAGTACATTTGAAAAAGAGTTGTTAAAAGTGTTGTCTGCCCTCAAGAACTCTTTTTTGTTTAAACAACTGCTCTTTTTGATTGCCCTTTACCAGCAGAATCTGAGCAATCATTATGTTTTCCTAATACAATTTAGGTAAATGCCCTTTTAGCTCCTCTGTTTCTCTGACAAATTTGAAAATGTTTTCAGGTTTATTGTTCTACTCCTCAGCCTTTCAGAAGAATTTTCTTCTCCCATTTTTTCTGTGATCAGCAGACAGTGTGTGAAGTTGTGCAGTTCAGAGAACAAAAGAGAATAATGACTTCTTTGCATTTCATTAAATGTGTGATGTTTTAATTGTTGTTGAATTTTGCAAATTTGGGAAGCATTTACATTGTATGCAGTGGCCAAATTTGGCTAAATTTTCTAACTTGGATGTTTGAAATTGCTTGTAAAATTTACATAACTCCAGAAATACAGAGTATCTTCAGCTTCCTTCAGGAAAAACACACGCTTCTAAAATTTTAAAGTAATTTTATGGCTTTTACTCATATCATGATATATCATGTACTGGAAGAATATTTTTGGTAGAGGATTGTACTCTGCATGAAAGTCAGTATTCATATTCCCTCATCAGAAAGATGGCTCAGTTCCAATATACTGTTGTAACTGTGAGAAGCACATAAATTAAATACAGAATATTCTTTTTTCTTGTGTATTTACAGTGTCATTGTTTTGATATTGATTTTTCAGCTATCACTTGCAGCAAGGCCCTGGATTTTAGCCTTGAGTATTCAGGCTCACTTGGAAACCTGTCTTGCTGATTCTTGGTCAGTTAATAGTTCCAAGTGGATGCAATTTAATAACCCTTGTGCTGTTTTTATTTGCCTCCCACACCATCTGGTCTATGTCTTTCCCGTGGTCTTTTTTTCCCTGGCTTAAAGGATAGTATTTTTTCAATAATTCAAACTTTCAGGCATGTCATCTGAAAGTGTAGCTTGCTCTGAAACTTCCCTGTGCAATGTGTATTGCCAGAAAGAAGGCTTTCTGTATATACAGGAAAAAGAACATGAACAGGAACCTGTGGACAGGTTGGAATGGCAAGAATGTAGTGCACAGTAAAGATGTCTGTTTCTTCACACTGAAATATTGTTTAAAACACATTCCAAAAGTTAAATTATTTCATGGCTCCAAGGTCTCCTGGATGGCTCTCTGTATTTCTCTCTAGTAGCCTCCACTTTCAATTATTGGAGAGTGGCAAAGAGATGTCTTTGAAATACAAAATTACTAAGCCTTTGCTTAGATGAAAGTTAAATGTTGTGATGAAGCTTGTAGTCTACTAACTGAACTTATTTGTAGTTGATTTTGTAAAGATGATTTAGAGTAGTGCTAATTAAGCTTAGCTCTGTCTGTCATAATGTTTCGAAAATACTGGGTGAAAAGTTTGTTCATGTTGTGTGAAGGTGTAAATTCTTGACAACATTTTTTCAAATTTTGGGCAATCATTTGCCTGCATAGCGTGAGTGCTTGTCCTTTAGCCTTTATGTTTTAAAAAAGTTCCTTTAGCCAGTGTCCAGTTTATTTCTGATTTATGCATGCTTTTTGTTATTCTGGTGTCTGTGTTGTGTAGACTGGAAAGACTGAAGAAGTGGGTTTTGTTCTGCCCCTTGTTGTGGGTATTGGCTGGGAATAGCTGCTGGAGAAGCCCCAGGTGGCCAAGCAGTGGTACCAGCTGGATACACTGCAGAGAGAAGAAGGGAGGGCTGAAGGTGTCCATCTCAGGTTTGGTTGGGTTTGTGTTGCTGTGTTCACAGCAGCTCCTCAGCAGCCTCAGTTCAAATTACACCCTTCTTCAAACAGATGACAGGGGTATCTGACTCTGGGTAGGGGTTGCCCACAGCCCTGTGCCCAGCTGTGCTGACTTGTTCTGGGCCTGCACACGTGCCTGATTCCCCTGGCAGAGAAAGTGAGCTGGGTGGGTCCAGGTGGCCTGTGAGGCACTGACTCCTGCTACCTCAAGGATTTCACTAACCTGCTGCCCCTGTTGGCACCTCTTTACCTTATTGTCAGGTCCATATTTCAGTACTGTGGTGCAAAATCTTACCTTACACTTTCCAGCCTTGCTCCCCTTCTTTCAGAGGAGCTGGCTGCTCTGCAGTAAGATGCTCAGCAACCCCTTGTCATAGATGCTGATATTTGTGAGCTAAATTTTCAAGCATTGCTTAATGTTGACTTCTTTCTTAATCCTTGGTGTTGCACATATTTTAGAGTTCTATGTGAAGATGTATTTCCTTCTTCCAGAGCTGTCCCTGTGATGATGGATGGATTATCTTGGGGCAGAAAGCCAGTGTATGTACAACCTCCATTTTGAGTAGCAGAATTGGTCTGATGACATTTTGATGCAGTCCCTTCTACTTTTCCCCACCTTCTTCTTCTCCAGCAGCCTGGTTTCCCTCACCAAAAGTCAGTTTTTAGGTTTCCCAGACTAGTGCATCTGCCTCATCAGCTTGTGCAAGATAATTGCTCAGCTTCCACTTCTGCTTCATTGAAGTTAGTTTATCCCAAAACCAGATCTATAGATGCCAAAACCTGCACCCGAGCATGTGCCATTTCTGTACTTTTACTGAGACTTAGTACAAATTATTTTGCCATTAGAATAACTTAAGTATTTTATTTAACCTTTTGTATAGTTCATGAGTTTTTGGCATGTTACTGTTATTAAAAAGAACTAATGATTGCATATATATCTGTCTTATATTTTTATTATCAATTCTGTTTTATGTGCAATCTCTAGTAGATACCATGCTTATAGCCAAAAGAAAAAAAAACCCCACTCTACGTAAGTAAAGGAATTCTTGAAAGTCTGTGCTACCTATTATTTCTGACCATTTTCTGCTGTACTGAGTGTGATAATTTCAGCTTTGCTGGGAAAAGAACCCTAGTAAATGTTCCCAAAAAGAGGTTTTCTGGTTGATTTGTCTTTATAGATTTCAGGAATTAGTCAATCTTTAGGAAAAGGAGTATTTTGTTTTCATTTTAGAGAGAGAGTGAGTTAGGATCTTGGGGTGTTTTGGTGTTGGTGGTTTTTATGGGGTTTTTTGGGTGGGTTTTTTGGTTTTTTTGTTTTTTTTTTTTTTTGTGATTTTTACACCACTGGTTATCAGAACAATGGTTTGATTGACATTTAGTCCATATATGTGACCTTTGGAAAGAATTTGAGAGATTCTTTTTCCCTAGTTCTGTCAGTGTTTCATTTCTCTAAGCTGTGTAATAAATGTTTAACTTAAAGTATGTGGGAACAGTGTGTCCGTGCAAAATAGCATTTCAGGAGAATCTCTGTTCCAGAAAGCTTTACTAATTTTCATATTAAAATTAATTTTTTAATGCCAGCTTAATTTTGGCATCCCATTTCCCATAAGTAGAAATAGACCATAGCCTAGTTAACTTTATCTGAATTTTCAGCAGTACAAATGATTTAGTTGCCTTTTCCTCTTGCCTTGTTGCTTTCAATAGTTGTTTATTGTACATAGCAGCAAACACATTTCAGGACACCTGTGTTCCTTGGGTCTCCTGATGTGCCTCTCAGGGTGCTTTGATTCAATGTCAGGATCAGACTAGATGTGCACTGGTCCTATATATTTTTGTTTCCTTTGGGAAAGGTTCTCGGGCATGGAAGAAATGAAGATGTACATCAAATTCTTTGCTCAGCTGACTCAGGCACTTCTGTGCTCATAGCCACAGTGTGTTCTGCAGAGCATTCATTCCCCCATGATGTAGAGAGATCAAGATCACACCTCCGTCCTGTGAATCAGGGCTGAGGCATTTACATCGCCACAGTGGGCCACATAAATATTTCAGGACCCAGCTAAAATAAAGACATACTGGATATCAACGTGTGACTGTGGTGCTATGTTTCTTGTCATTTGTGTGGATGAAGCTCTTGTAGCAGTGGCCTGTCTTCAGAGCTGGGAAGGAAAGGGATGCAAGTGACCAATGGAGCCCTTGACACTGGATGCTGATTTTAAAATCAGCTGGTTTTCTTGTTCCACGCACTTCGTTAGAAAAAGTGTGATTGACCATTTATTAAATGCTCCATTTTCTGCCATCTTCCCCCACCCTTATTGTTAGGAAGGGATCAACACCTAACAGATTCTTAACAACAGAGTTACTGTCAGGTTTTCATCACCATGATAATCAGGTTTCTTTTCTCTTGATGAACTTCTAGCTGCAACTTGTAGTTTCAGTGTAGAGTATTACACAGCAAATAGATCAAATTGTCCATGACCATAATAGTGAGACAATTTGAAAAGAAGATTAATTTTGTGAATTCTGAAGAGCTTCGTTTGCTGGGGTGTGCAGTACTCTACAGAAAAAAAAAATGTTGGTGTGGTGTTTTCGTGGTGAAGAGCTGGTTCTACTCCCCGGAGACTGTCAGGCTCTCCTGTTGGTAGTGCAGGAGATGGAAGAGTGCCCTTCTCTCTTGTTTGACAGGCCATCATTTGAGGCTGGGAGTTTTGGCAGCTAGTGACCTAGTGTATCCAGTTTCTAATTTGGGTGAAACGTTATTGAGAACGTGGTGGCCTGACAACTCTGGCATTTCCTGGGGTTCTCAGATTACTGTGACACCATGTGATTGGTTTTTCAGGCTGTCTCACTTGAGTTGAACCGTTTTTACTGCTTGTTCTGTGAGGAGTTTACCTGTGACCTGCAGACTGAATTACTTTTTAAATTTTTTTCTTACCAGTTATTAATTAGTTTTTTTGTTGAAGTTTTTGGGAACTCAAGAGTCTTTATGTGTATTCCAGTACTTTACATTCTAAAAGCCTTAGAGGAAGACATTTAGCACTGCTTACCTTCTGGGAGTTCAGACTTCTGTTTCACTGCTTTTTGGTCTGAGCAGTACATACAGTGAGGTGGATGTTTCTGAACCATGAGATTCTTCCATCACCTCTTGGAACATTGTTGATGAATTATATAGGGTCGTGAGGGAATGAAATAAATTAATGTTTCCCTAACATTAGGTCTAAATTAATCTAATTGTGTTTTGTTTTGTTTTTCCTGAGGATCACTTGAAAATGGGAAAAGAAATGTAGATGTCCATGCAAACTTAAAGCAAGGATGTTTCATGGTATTCCTCTGGGTTCTTCTCTGGGTCTACCTAAGCCTTCAGATGATGAGCATCACTCTCCCTTCAAAACAGGCTACAAAATAAGGAAAAAGCTTGTCAAAAATCTTGATGCAAAGTTTTGTTTTCAAGAGACGTGTTTGGAATTGGTGATGATTCATGCTGACTTCCAGTCTGAGGCCAGACTCTCTCCCTGGGATTTAAACATGTTATGGGGAAGATGATCTTGGGTTCATAACCTGCTTATTGCATTCCTGACTGTAGTACAGAAAACATTTAGCAGAATAACAAAAATTTTTTAGCTTAATGTAGGTAGCTTTTCTCATTTTCTAAATCCATGATCATTACCTACTGTATTTTAAACTCTAGTTTCTTTTATACTTCACATTCTTACATATTAAAAGTTTTCTTTTTCTGCTTTGAAGGTATTTTAAACAGAATTCTTAGCAAGTTTCATTTAGTTCAGAGCAAATAATAATGGACCTTTTATTCTTGCCTTTATTGACCTTTGCTTTTATATAAACCCTGTAGCAAAAGTTAGCATAAATAGGTTCAAGAAAGTTATACATCTAAGTCGCTTGGCTGGTCCTGCTGATTAGGGTCAAACATCAGGCTTGGAATTCTGATAATTCATCTGAACAAGGGTCATAAGGTTTATCTTTAACCTGAGTGAAAAAATGTTATCTTTGACAACAACGCAAATAAAGCATTAAAGATTTTCTTAAACAAAAAGAATTGAAGTGTGCCTTAATCTGTTTATGTAATCAAATGAAAATGAATTACTCTCCATTTTCTTACATTCCTAAGTATTTACAGTTGCTTAACAGTAGTAGAAGTAGGATTGGTTTTTTTAACTTGTCAAGGCAAAGAGCAGTTTTCTTATTTTTTTGTTTTCTTAAGGACAACCTATGATATGGAAAGGCTGTGATCAAAAGAGATTTCCATTTGGCACTAAAGCTTGACTTGCCAAATATCAAAGGTACTTTGTCTTGGAAAGTAATGCAAGTAATGCTGCACATATAAGGAATGGTGAGCTATGTCTTCTGTTCTTTACTTGGATACAAAAACTGTGTGAGGCAATGAATGTGTTCCAACCTGACCAGGCTGTGTGACATGACTCAACGTTGCTCTGTTTGTTCAGCTAGCTGCTCTGTCTAGTGTGCAAATGAGGCACCACCTATACAGGACATGTGTGGCTTGCCATGCAGGAGGAAGACGACCTTTAGAGAGGACACGTGCAACTTAAAAACAGGAGCTCCTTGTTTCCATCCCTGTTGACTGGAGGGGGTTTCTGCCTCCCCTGTCAACAGTGTGTAGAGTCAGTTTTATCTGTCTTTGCATTATTCATAAGATGTGCATGCTCCTTCCTGTGGCTGATGCATTTCATCTTTTGTGGCAGAGGCAACATACAGCCCTAAGCATATTAGCCACATGCTTTAAGGACTTCAGGCTCTAGAGCCTTAGAAAAAGGATTTAGTTTTCTCTAATGATTCACATATATTTTGTTGGAAAAACACAACTCAAAATACAGTTGTATAAGAGACATTCAGTTTATTGATTTGTAAATATTCTTAGGGAATTATTAAATTTATTAATTATTAAATTTTAAATTAAAATTCTTAAATTTCTTCTCCTAGCCCTGCAGGGGAAGGTGTTGTGTAAGTGTTAGCATGAATAGACTCTAAACCCACTTTTTTTCTAAGCACAAAATTACTTCATGAGCATTGCTTCTGAGATGATTCAAGAATTTATGAATATTTCGAATCCATATTTTTAAAATTATTGTTATGCAGAAATATTATTATGGATGTGTTGTTTGTAAAAATCAGAGCTGCTGTGTAAATCTGATGCCTAATGTAACATCAAAACATTCTGGTGTAGACCAAAAAATGCTTAGTAACACAATGCATATTCTGGACAGTAAACATCCACTGGATTGTCAGCATGTGACCTGCTGAAGGTATGGATTGTTTATGTGCTCCATACTAGAGCACTTTTGTGGAATAATGTGAAGGATTATATAAAGGCAGGATCACATCATAGTCTGCTCCTATACAAGTTCATAAAGAACTGGTAAGTTTAATTTTAGCTCCATTGTGTTTGGTTTTTTTATGTTTTGGTGCTATAAGTTTGTTTTTTGGTTTTTGTTGTTGTTGTTTATTTTTTTTTCCTGCCACCAAGGCACTTGTTTAGGGCTGTTCTGACTTTGACCAGGTATTTTCAAAATCTCTTCTGCAGAGTGTTTCTCTGAGTCTTGTAGCTATTGTGATGTATTTTTATCTTTATGTCTTGGTCTAATCTGATAGCACAATATCACTAAATTAGAACTAGTGGATGCTGTCTCATCTGCAGTGGAAGAGCTTTCCAGAAAGAGAGGAGGAGATGGCAGAAGAGGACATTTTTGTTCCATCTGGAAAGTTTGTATATGAAACAGATGTATGGTCAGTACTGTCCTCCAGAACAGTGAGCTCTAACAAGAAGTTATAGTTTCATGTTCAGGGTTTCAGTCTGGAGGAGGAAAAACAGACCCCAAAAATTTCACATAATTTAATATGTTGCTACGACTACTGGCATTTCATTTAAAGTCAGAGGAAGAGTGACTCATTTAAATGAATTTTGGTTCAAATGCATTGGTGTAGGAAAATGATGTATAGGTTTAAGTATTCCTATTCTCTGAAATGGGATTTCTTTTTTTTTTTTTTCTTTTCCTATTTTTCTTCTTTCTTTTTGTTTTCTTTTTTTTGTTGTTGTTTTTTGTTTTTCCTTCACTGGCAGAAGACTTGCTCTCTGAAAGGATGTGCTCCTGCACAGTGAGTCACCATCCCTGGAGGTATTTAAAAGACAAGTAGACATGACACTTAGGGACATAGTTTAGTGGTGGATTCACAGTGCTGGGTTAACAGTTGGACTCAATGACCTTGAAGGCCTCTTCCTACTTTAGTGACTCAGTGATTCCGTGATACATTCGCATCACTAGAAAAATATAGGTGAATCTTTTGATTTGCCAGTGGTGTGGTACTGGAAAATTGTCTGTTTTCTACTGGTGATGTTGAGCTGAGATCTCAAATGGTGATGTTTGTAGCAGAAGTAATATTTAGACTTCTATTTTATCTAATTTTTTTGTAATACTTTTTGTTATATACTGCATAAGAGTTGATGATCCTGAAAAATAATTGATCCTGTAACGTACTCTTAAGTTATTTTAAAAAACAACAAAGATTTCAGTAACAGACTATAGCAACTGATTAGGCAGACTAAAGCTTGATTTTGCAGCTGGTTTGACCAAAATTCAGATTGAATGAGAGCAGTATTTCTGAATGAAACCAGAATTCTGCTTTTGCATTAGTTACCCAGCCTCTAATTTAACTCTTACGGAAGCCTGGAGGTTTGAAATGAAGTATGTTACCCAAAGGAAAACAGGTTATGGAGAGAAATGATGTGTAGTAGAGCACAACTGTGTTTGCTGGGGTTGGGCCAAGTAAAAAGTAGATGCATGTCAGGACTGATTAAAGAATTCCATATTGTAAGAGTATGGTATTTTAGGATGATAATGGAAGGATGGGAAAATCATGAAAAGAATGCAGTTGGACAGAGAATTGTTTTGTTTTAATCAATTCTAAGTCTAAAGAAAAACAGAATTGCAGCGGGATTAAAATGATTTTTTTTTTAAGACATGCTTTCAAGTTAGTATAATTTAAACTCAGACTATTTTAAATTATACGGTGTAGTATTTATTTGCCTCTTACACGAAAATAGCATGGTAGTGGAGATGATGGGGATGGATGGAGGAAATCTGGGGGCCATCTGAAAGCAAATGTTAATTTTTTTTGTAGTTATGCATTCTCTGTAATAATAAAAGACTTTAATATTCCTGCATGTAAAATGAAAGCAGCTGTCAGAAACAAATGTCCCTTTGAAAGAAGCCATGAGTAGTATTATTCAAAACATACTTTTCGTAGGAAAATTAGAAGAGCTAGCACTGACCTGTGATTACAGTAGAGGTGTTACCTTTGATTTGACATCTGCATTCAATTCTTTAACCGTCCTTGGGGGATTTTTTTCCTAACAAATCACTCCTTTTTTAATATTTGTTCCTTAAATACGGGTAACAGCCAACATAAAGCAAAACAAAACAACAAAACCAAATAACAATTAGTAAAAAAAATTAAAGCATTTATATTTATTACTAAAAGGCCACATTTCATGCCAGTCATTCCAAAGGGGTAACCAAAATTTAGCCTAAGTTTCTACAGGTGTTTTTTGCTCAATAGGGAAACGTAGTTAATCATCCTAGGAAGAACATGTATTTCTTTGTAAATTAGAATACTATGGGAAACAGCAAACCAGAAAACAAATCAGTTTCTCTTAAATGTACTTTTCAGTATTTTCTTTTTAACTAAGACAGCCAGTGTACTCAATTCTGTCAAGTTTAATGCTTTCGGGATGTCAGTGCATGTAATTTTTCCTTATATTGTGTACTTTGAAGACTTTGGTCTGTGTCTGTTCCTCTGGAACAGAACAGCTTCTTACATTCACTCATTTGCTGCACTATTTGTCTAAGTAGTGTCTCAGTGAATCCAATATCTAAATGCAACGTTCTGCTCCTGATCACTTGAAGAAAAGGTTTTCCAAATACAAATCATTTGTGTTACTTCTCACTGTAAGTTTGAGGGTTTCAGAAGGATATTGTATTGGTAGTACAAGGACACAGGATTTTACTTTCCTGACTGTATAAATCCACGTGTTTTTTCATTTAATGAGGTAAGGAATGTCCAGCCTGTTGAAGGGTTGCAGTGTCAGTCCTTTTGAGCTCTGCACTACTTTGCCATGTTGAGAGAAAATGTTGTCAGTTTCAGAAGCTGTTGCAGGAAGCTAGGCACCAGGCACAGGTATTGCTCACTGCTGGTGTGTGGCCAAAAGCTCACTCTATTTTTGTGTAGAGTGATTACAGCATTTCCAAGAACATAGCTGCTGCAGGAGAATGGCTAACACATCTTCCCTGTCAATAGATACCTTCAGATACGTTCTTCAGATATTTTGTCAAGTGATGCCACTTAAATAGTTTTCAGTTGTTCGCTGATCTGCTTCTTTAATACACCACACAAACAAGGCAGACTGATGTGCCTTGGTGTTGTTGCTACAAGTTGTGAATTACAGTGCCAGCCAAATAGAGCTCTGACCAAAGTCTGCAGAAAGCAGTGTTTTTAGGGTGGTTTCTTCAAAACTTGTTTCACTCCAAATATTAAAGGGGGCAGAGTGATTGGAAGCAAACACTATTGGTAACATTTGTCCTTTATTTTGTTAACAACCTTTTATGTAAAATCAAAAGCAAGTCTTTGGGGGCTGCAAAGCTGTTAGCATTACTTCTTAGACCCACTTGAATATCATAGTCCATGTTTCTTTAATAGGGAGTTTTGTATCTCATTTTTAAATTGGTATGACTCCTTCTGTGATTTTGGAAACCATCAGCAAAGTTTCTGTTGTACACTTACATGCTGCACTCTTTTTGAAATGTTCCTTTGGCAGGATTTTAAATACAACAGGAAATGGAGTTAGAAGGTACATTCCTGGAAAACTCTACTGCATCTTGCAAGCTATTTCAGAAAGTTAACTGGGTCTGGGAAAAGGGATTTATAAAACTCCTGCAGCCTGCAGGCAGTTGCCAGTATCAACTGAAAAGTGAACAACTCAGTATTCTTGGGATATAGGAGTTGAAGTATGATCTGGAAACTTGATAGTATACAAAATGTATATGTAATAGGATAATTCGTATATATGTATATATGATATCTTAATGCATATATGGTAGTGTACAAACATCTGTGTCTGAGGTGGAGGATAAAACATATTTATTGCCCTCCATGTACACAATAATTTTAAAATATGTTGAAAATTTTATTGAAACTGTAGTGCCATGGACTTCATGATATATTCATGATAAATCATGATATATTAAGATCTTTTCCTTAAATGAAATTATCAACCTGATTTTGAACCCATTTTGTGAAAACAGTGTGTGGGGTTTTTTTCATACAGTGTTCATTTGCATAAATTTTTTTGGTGATGCAAAACTAATTAGATATGTTTAGTTTAGGTACTTGACAAAAATTGTTTTCTTTCATAATGTAACTTTTTGTTTTATGGAGAGCTTCTGTCATTGTAAAAGCTTCAATAAGATTTTTGCACAGAGTACTTACAGTTTTAGAATATTTTTATTTTTCCTAATTTTGCATATTCTTCTTTTCAGAATATCAAACTGCTTTCTTCCAAGCATGTCTACCTACCACATTTTTCCATTTAAGCTTGGAAGATCCTAAGAATATTTATGTCTCCACATTGTTCATAATTGAGAAGACATGTCAACATGATACAAGTATTTCATCATGTATGTAATTAAATCAGTATCTAACAAAACCCCCTTCAACCCCTCTTCTATTTTTCATATGAGCATTTCTTTCTGAATAGCTGTGGACTAAGAACCATAAATACCAAAAGCTTCCTTGTCTGAATTGATTGCTATAGAGTTGATCATTCCTGCACCTTGTAAAAATCATACAAATTTTTGCCAGTTTGTTTGTGGTGTGTGGTTTGTGGGTATTGACTTTTAAAATTTTTTTGGTTTTTTTCCCCCAACCCAGAAGACTATCTTAGTCTTCAAGTGCTAAGAGCTCCAGAGAATTGAAACCTACAGCATGTATACTTCTAACTGATTTTCTTTTCGGTTTGAGAGAAACCTTGAATTGCAGTTGAGAAAAGCTGAATGGGTTGAGCTTGATCTAGAATTAACTGTATGTGTCTGAAGGTAGAGAAAACATTTTTGGAGGTGGGTTGTGGGGGAGGGTGACTTTCTGTTTTCTTTCAGTCTCATCACTTTCTATTCCATAAATGTGGGCAGATCTGTTGGATTATGGTGTCCTAGTAAAATTGCAAACATTACTTTTGTCTCCAGGATTTGCTGGAGAGAGTATCTGTGTGGGTGAGACAGAAGCTGTACAGCTCAACATATTCAGCTGGCACATGTAGGATGTTGATAAGCTCACACAGATAAAAAATTACTGCCCCCTGTATCTCTTGGGTGTTTCTCCTTAGATAGTAACTTGAACTCCCTGTTTCACATCTTTGCACAGCTTTTGTAAACTATTGGAAATTGACTTGGTTTTTTTGCCATGTAACAATGTGGGGTTGCAGGCAGCAGTTGCAAACTTTCTAAGACTAACTGATAACTGTGTTATCACAGCTGTGAATTTGGGGTGTAAGTACTGCATTTGGTTTTTTGTAATACTACCTTTGCAACTGTAAGAGTGTGATTTTGCAAGCAGAAGATGGACGGAGAAGAAACAGGCACTACACTTCAAAATGAAAACACACAATTTTCAGGAACTGGAATACAATGGGACACTCTTCCCCACCCGCTATCCCCTCAAAAAAATACCCCAAACCCACAAAATCCCCCAACCATATTTTCTGGGCTTAGGTAGGATGTTGCTTAGTCTTCATTTTTTAATTGATGTAAAGAATTTCTTAATGAGAAGATAATGTGATTCCCTCTTTGAAGAAAGTGGGGCTTGTTTGGGGTTTTTTCTTTGGTTGCTTTTTTTTCAACAATGCGTTTATGTTTTCCATTATTGCTCTAGAAGTGACTTTTTTGGCCCAGTCACAGATTTCTAAGTGCATTCCTCACTGCCAACAATCAAGGCTTCTTTCTTCTGCCAAATGAATCGTTAAGGCAGTAGAAAACCTCAACCAACCTTTCTTTGCTTCTCATCCAACAATTTCTCAACAAATAAGGATAATAACAGATTTAAATGCAATTGTAATATTTCTTTCCCAGTTAACCAAGTATTTGAAAAGGCAGCAACAAAAATTTGTAATAAATAGCTAAACAGGCTGTTAATACCGGACAGTTCTTTTTCAGAAACTGTTATGACAATATGTAAGAAGTAGGATGGGAGACTTAAAAACAATAGGGATGTTCAAGAACATTTCTGTCCTGATTATTTTTGAGAATGAATCTTCAGCAATTTTTAATTCAGACTTGCAAGTTTTTGCCACTGCTCCCTTTCGCTTTAAATCCAGCGTTTCATCTGTCTGTTGTAAGCAATATTTTTTATGCATCTGGTCTGATGTGGTGATGTTTGTTGATAAATCTGATCAGGGGTATGTCTCAGCCTTTAAGGAAAACTGAGGGGTAAAGTAAGGTGGTGAAGTAGTCACCCTCACTTTGTAGCTCTCAAAATTTCTGTATTGTTTCTTCTAAGTATTTTCTAGAGCGTTCCCATAAAAGATAAAATCATATGCATGCAATAGTTTTTACTCACAGTGAGAGAGGCTGAAATCTGAGTTTTCAATGTCTTTGATGTGTTAATCTGCTAATGCTTTGTTAGCTAGTGAGTTATCAAAGATTGTTCACTGGCATCTCCTGACTTTTTGTAACTTTGCACTTCTGGACTGTGCAGTACCACTTTTATGAAAGTGGCCAACATACAAATCCTTCTTCTACTGACAGACTAAAATTAAAGGAGTCTAAAGAGCAGGAACTATAAGTTGGTGCTTTGCGTTTTGGACCAAGCATATACCTAACACAGTGTCTTCTGCCACATAATAAATGATGAAGAGTCATGGAATTCCGCTCAGCTGCAAAACCTTCATCAAGGTAATGCATCAAGGATCCTGTAATGCGAATTCACTGGACAGAGGTGGAAAAAACAGTTGTACTTCTCGCTGTGTTGTCTAGCCCTGCACCTCCCTCATCTTGAAAAATATCAATTGGTAAAGGATTGTCACTGAAAAAAATGAACCAAGATTTAAAGTGCCCGCTTTGTCTTAATTTAGGCTTCTATAAATCACTGTGGCTGTATATAAATGGATAAAATACTTTGAGATGGATTGGTCTAAAAGGATTTTCATAAATGTAGTAGCACTTACAAGTTTTTGTAAATTAGAACTGAAATTTGAAAGAAATATTCTTGCTTGGTATTTTGTATTCCCATTAAGCAATGTTAACTTTTGGGACTAAGGATGTGTTTCAGTTAACAGTGTAGATGGTAGAGTGAAAAGATTTTCATTCCTGACATTGCATGATTCTGGAAAATTATATTAATTTGGATGATCTCAGAATAGACCTGCTGCTGCACCAAGTTTCCTGGAGTAATTATGACTTTCATTTTTGCATTTGTCCCCTGAAATTTTAGCATGTTTTTAGTGAGTTTTTGTGATGGTTTTCACAGCAGAAATGTTATTGGCCCACCTTTTCATGTGTCTATTACAATTTTCTTATGCTTCAGCTTGGTTGCCTAGGGTTGTAAAATAAATTGCATGTCAGAAGTAGGAAAAGATGGCTTGTATACTACATTTGGCCTAGTCCAGGCAATGTGGTCCCTGGGGAAGAAGCAATAATCTCTTTAATGTAATTTTAAGTGGCATCTCTGGCCTTAATACTTTAGGAGACAAAATGAAAGTCAGTTTGTCAGAGGTGATTTATAGTCTGAGCTCTTTCAGAAAGCAATTACTCCAAGGAGCGTGTGGCTAAAGAGCAGGGCAGTGCTGATGATGTGCTGAGGATGCTTTTTGACGTGGCTTGAGGCAGCTGTGCTCTAGTGCATAAATTGTGGTTCTGTCAGCAATTCCACTTCTGCTCTTGTTGAGAAGTGTTTTTGTTCAATTAGGAAAAAAACCCCTGTACATGTCAATGGAAACTTTGTAGATGCTGTTCAGAATGCAGAGAGCATTTCTCCAATAAACTCTTTACAGACTTAGTACCTTATTACCTTAACAGTTTTAATTATCTCAGGATTAGGAAGGGTAACTAAATTCATTTGTGCAACAGACGCTTTCTTCAGTAGAGCTCTTTTACAAAGAGAGCTCTTTCAACGTGTAGGGGGAGGGACAACATAAATTGTAATTTAGCTCTGGATGTATTTGAAGTGGCTGTCATATTTTATTTCACTCCAGGAAAATAAAAATGTATGGTGAACTGTACTTGAACTGGTTCAGATATAGTTGATATTAACTGAAACATCCCCAGTGCCTCAAATATTGTAATGGTTAGGGGCAGGAACACACTAATATGAACAGGGAGAAGTTGGGACTGCATGGAAGCATAAGAATGTATGTTAGTTTATATATTAATCTTTCCATATAAACGAAGAATATTGGTATTTTAAAGTGTCTGCTTTCCTCATAAGGAAGCATGCTGATTCTGTTCTTGATTCTGTACAATAGAACACACCCAAAAAGTCCAGCATTTGGATATTGAGCTATTACAAAGCTGATATGCTTTACCACAAATCCTTGTGCTGGAAAAAACCCAAGTTGATATATACTCGAGTAAGTCTGTAAAGGATTTTTTAAAAGAGTAGATTTATACAAAGATATGAAAACCCTAAATATGTGTTCACATTTTTAAAGGAACTAAATGCCTAATAGGGTAAAACTAATTACATGTGTGATGTTTGTAAACCTAAACTGTAATTGTAAAAGTCGTATTGAAAATACATACTATGAGAGTGACTGTGTAGCAAATTTGATCACATTTTGTGATATCCTAATTGTTAATTCAGTATGGTATTTCTTTTGCTAATTTTTCTTCATATATTTCAAAGGTAAGATAAGGTCTTAAATGCAACAAGTACCTGTTGGTGTGTTCAAAGATTCCATTGAAAATAATACAAGTGAGTCCTCAACAAGTTTGGTGGCCACAGATCTGGCTGTTGCTTGGATAAATATTTTTCTCCAGGTGCACCAAATATTATGCAGACCAACACCAGTTTTCATTTAAAGTTTACTGTGTAACTACACCCAGAGGCAGTTCCATGCTGCCTGAAATAATGCACTCCAGACTAGTCAGGGAAAAAAACCCCAAACCAACCAACCAACAAAAAAAACCCCTAAAACCCAACCAACTAACCAAACAAAAAAACCCACCACCACCCCAAAACCACCAAACAAATAAAAACCCTGAACAAAGAAACGAAATAAACCACCAAACCCCCCCCCCCAACCAAAGGGTTATATAGTCTGTAGTTTGAATGTGGAATGTTTTATTCAGAAATGTTTTTAAATAAATGACCAAATCTATTTTATCATGAGATTGAAGTGTCAGAAACAGTCTCCCTGCTAGTTAAGCAAAGAAGCTACTAGCTACAAACCAGACATAACTTGAGAGACTCAAAATGAAATCTCAGTGTAATGAGTGTGGACTTTCATTGGTAGCAGCAGTTACTCTTGCTTGTAGGGGGAATGAAACATTTGTGTGTTTTGCAGGGTCTCCCCAGTGTCCTTGGTGCATAAATCTATGCAATCCATTTATTTTGTCCACCAAGGCCTTTGTGTCTGATCCTCTCATTCCTCCATTATTTAGGGAACTCCCTGGGCCTCTCAGGTTATCCTCAATGGCGAGTTTTTATCCCTGTTGTCTTTCCCTAGGACCTTTGAACTCCAGCAGCTTGGGCTACATTCTTACCATAAACTACAGAGGATCTGTTTGGATCTTGGGCACCAGTCTGCAGTTTACTAGGATGCTTTCTGCCATGGTTCTGGTCTGTGGGTCTAACTGCGGTGCTGCAGTAGCAAGATGTGGAGGAGGAACATGTGTGTGTTCCCAGGCTTAGCTTTGATGTGGCCAGCCTCTTCGGGGGTGAGAAGAGAGGTTGCAGATACATGGACGTGACCACTGGTGTTTTCATTTGTCCTCAGGGCCGGAAAACTCTCTGGCCTTTTCTGCTCAAAAAGATCCAATGTCTGTTAGTTAGAATACATTGGGTACACCCTATTCATGTTTCCATATTTCAGCTTCCACATTTCTTTCCCATGCTGTCTCCTCCTTCTGTATAACAACACCTTGTGTCTTCCTCCCAAAAATGTCCTAACTTCATACTTTGTCACACTATTGCTCCATGTCTTTCTTACACCTCCTGTTTGCCTGTCCCTGCTTCCAGGCTTCCTTGCACACCAAGTCTGTTGGTGCATCCTCTGACTTTGCTCTGCTGAAACCATGTTCTCCCTCTTCCACCATGTTCAGCATCCTAAGAGGTGGGTCGCTGGGGTTAATACAATATTCAGTTGCTCGAGAACATGAGTGGAGGTGGACTCCTGCTTCAGCCTGTTTCATTGTAGTGGGCTAAAATACAGGCAGCCTATTCACATCTTGAAAAGTAGCTGTGTCAGTAGGGAACAGTCCTGCTGTAGTTTAGCTGTGTTTTGCTTCCAACAACCAAAACAAGTTAAAGCTGCAGTTTACTGTGCCAGTTCTTGGACTTGGCAACAGGTGACAATACTGACTGCACTCTGAGGATGCTAATCCTAGTCTTCACGTACATCTGTTTTACATGTGTCAGACAAGGAATGAAGGCAGTATCTTTTCCTCCTGGTATCAGTCCCAATATCTTAATTTGTAACCAGCTTGCTTGGCATACTGAGGAGCTGGTCAAAACAAGAAAATGTTTTTCTCTGGGAGTAGCTGTGTATATGGTTACACTATTGGAGTAAAACTCAAGATGATTTTAAAACTGTATAGCTATATGGTAGGCAATCCTGTTAAACAAAATAAGCATGTTTGTGGGTTTAATTAATTTCTCTAGTGATACCAGTGCAAATCTGAGGAAAAAACAAATTTTCACTTGTCAGTTCTTTAGTGGTTTATTATCTATAGTTGTAATTGAGAAGTCACATGTCTAGCTTTTTGCCTCCAAAGTTAACCCCTTTATTTTCATGTGTTTGCTTGAACAGGATTTATGCCTGATTAAGTTACTGTCTTTTATCATAATTAAAGAAGAATGTTGTGGAGGGAAAACGAAAACCTCTGTTCAATGGAAAACAGATTGTTGTGCCTGCAGTGAAACAAAAGGGACCCTGTCGCACAAAGCGGCTTTTTTTCCCCCGTCAGAATAATCAGCAGTCAGAAAGATTTATCTGCTGTGAGAATGATTCAACTGTCCGGGCTAAGGGTGTGCGGGGGGAGGAAACATGTTTAAGCTTTTCAGAAAGGAAGCAGCATGCTTTAGTTTGTCTGAGATCACAAGAATGGCAGCTTTAGCAACAGTGCTTATAATCTGTATTTGTAAACTATATCGCCTGTTTGCAGTTCATGCCAAAAATGGATTAGTAGATTTTAACAATCTCTCTCTTCAGGGCTGTAAGTGAATTACTGTATACAGTGTGCCCTTGATTTATAAAAGGTTTCTCCTTGTGGTGCCTTAGAGTCTCATTTTAAATAGCATAGCATGCTTGCAGAATTTTTTATTTTTTAATGTATACTCCTGGCAAAGAAAACTCCACTGTTGCTGTCAGCTTTCACCTATTTGAAGTTACTTTCAGGCAGTAACACACCAGATAAAAATTTATAGGAGAACATTAAAAAGTGAAGAGGAAATGTAAGCCAACAACTGCTGGATTATTCTGTCCTTCTAGCAAAATAGTGTCTTCTGACAAACTATAATGTAACTTTCATGTTTGATCTTCTCATTCTTGGCAATTTAGAAAAATCTTGTGTCCTGCTGATTTTAGAAGTTTGAACTAAGTTTCTAACTTATTTAAAGTTTGAAATAATTTCTATGAAAGAAAAACTATTTCCAAGTATCAAATCAAGGAAGAGCTGAGTAAATTACAGATTCTAAAGTCTTTTTGTATGCAGATTTGGCTGCATACAAAATAGTGTACTTACACTATTTGGATATTTAAATAGAAATAAATACATCTCTTACACATTTTCTCTCTTTTTATATATCAGCAGTGTTAGAGATGCATTCTGGCCCAGGCCATAGAGGATTGTTAGTCTGTATCAGGGCTTTATCAGGCCTTTATGCTGTGAGGACAACTACACAGTATTTCTCAACACAGTGTGAGCTAATTTACTGTTAGAAATTACAGATTGAGTCCAAGAGTATACTGCAAACGTTACCTTAAAATTCCTCTAAAAATAATAACCTCTGTTTCTACTCATGAATGTGCAAATCTGGATTATCATGTGGGCATTTTTGAAACTCTGAAGTATGAGTAGTACAAGGCTAGTTGCAAGGACCATTGTTGATACTTTTTTCTCAGTTATTGCCCTTTGTACTCTGTTATAGGTGTTTGATACACATCTGACACCAGGATATTCAAGTTCATAATTCATTTACAGATCAGAAAGTTTTTTCAAAAAAAGCATGGGTGAGACAGATTAGTTATTGTTTTTACAGTATTTTTGAAGCTTTCTCTTTGGCTTCAGCGGAAAGATTTTGGTATATTCAGTCTTTCCTTCTTATAAGCAAGACTAGAAAATTATTAGTCCTTTATATTCAATTTGTTCTTAAGAGTTTATGTGATTGAATCTTGTTTGGGTGCAGGATGGACTGATCTGGTTGAACATGTAATGATACAACTCATCTGCCGTCTTTCCTCCTGGAAGTTTAACATCAGAGTTGGTTCTTTCTACCTCAAGCAATAACACACTACACTTGTAATTGTGCCATCCCTCTGAGCTGATTTTATCTTCCTTATGCTTCATCTTTCACCTGGCTTCCTGACAAGGCAGCAATTACAATAGCTGCTATGCTGACGGCGGTGATAGATTTTCTGTCACTATGGCAGCATTTTGCTTGGCTTCATTCTTGATTTTTATACAGGGAGGAAGTACTTCAGTTTTATGACTGAGTTCCAATTCAAGTTTACAGAGCAGGAAAGTAAACTGAAGAGATTGCTTTGAAAGTCATTAAGGCAATAACCCTGGAAGGTAGTGATGCCTCTTATGAAGTTGCACAAAATGGAACTATAATTAGTATCAAGATGAGAAAATTTAAACAACCTGTTCTTGAGTTCCAGCATTTTAAAATGTTGTTGCATGTATTTATTGTTTTTCTTGTTAACTTGCTCTTAGAGGATTTACAGATCTGCCTTGTCATTAGATTTTTGTAGGAGTTCTATCACTAAAGAATACTTCTTTCCCCATTATGTGCACAATTTTAATATCCATACTCAGTTTTCATTAATGAAGAGTGACAGGTGATGTCAACATTAGTTCTCAATTTGACTGAAAAACTAAATGATATCGATAGCATTCAGTGATTTCAATAACATTCTTTTAAAGCTCATCTTTTTAACTGTTTTCTCAGTCACTGCTATGATCCAATGCAGTATAATAAGTCACTTTTGGGTGACGAAACCTTTTCTGGCTCAATGTGTAAACACAGAAATTGCCTAAATAAAAAAAAAAAAAAAAAAGAAAAAAAAAAAGAAAAAAATGAACCTGATTTTGTTTGGGGGTGAGTAGGAAGGTAGCTGGCCTCTTTCCCCTGCAGTTCAGGAGTATTTGACATAGAAATGAGGTGATTGGAATTTTATTTGGACTTGCCATAATAAGCATGAAAAAAATGCTATCCTCTTAAACTTTTGCTTGGAGGTGAATGAGTTTCTGGCAGGAGATGGATAGAAAATTAATCTTATTCCCTCTTTTCCTCCTCTTGTATCGGTTATTAACGGGTTCCCAGCCCCAAGAAGATTAATTCCCTTGTGAGCAAAGGGAATAAGGTTGTCTTCTTCCCCAAGATGTCCTGGTAGTGACTTTGGGGTATGTTTTCTCTCCCATGGGCTGTGGGATTCTACATTAATTCACCATTAACCTAAGTTTCAGCTGCTCATTACCAGAAGTGGAAAAACTGCACGATGGCTTAATCAACTGCATGATGTCTTCACTGCCTCTTTGCTGCAGCGAGGGGGAATTGCTTCTGGTGAGATGTAATCGGCTTCAGACCCTGCCCAGTTTTGAGGGGCTACAGAAGCCAAGGCTAGGCAAGCCTGAGTGGTAGAGCACTGGTAGCAACTTTAGCACTGGGAGCCATGCATAGCAGCACTACTGCCTGACAGCCACAGTAATGTGGTTGTACACTGTTCTAGAATTAGGCAGAGTCTGGCTGAAGAATTTGGGGGTTTAAGGTTGGATTTCTTGTGTGTGTTCTTACACTGGCATCATTCTTTTATGGCATAGCTGCTGTAATTGTAGTAGCTTAGTAACCTTCACCTTCACCTCATTAGAAGATGAGATAGCTCCATATGTATGGGCAGTAAATATATAGATGATTTAAAGAAAACCCAACTTTGCTTATTTTTGCAATGCATAGCCAGTCTGCAGAGTTAATTTTTTGATTAAGAAGGGAAATGTGCTTTAAATTGTCTAGCACAGACCCTGTGGTTTGGAGATTTGTAGTTTGAACTACATGGTGCTATCAGATATAAGCAGACAAAATGATAAGAAATGGATTATTCTTGGGGGAGGAAAGAGAGTACGTCTCATTCAGGGTTACCCACTCTGCAGAAAGCAATTATTCTAATGTTTATTAAGTGCTCATGACAGTGAGATAATTACCCATTTTGACAAATTAGATGGGTAGAAAATCTGGGCTAAAAGCCAGTAACTTGAAACAAGCAAAGCATAATGATTACTTCCATGTAACACCCACACATTTATGGACACCAGTCCCTTCTGGGTGAATAGTAGAATTTTCCTACCAAACATTTTCTTAATGATGAATTAGATCTGTACTGAAATTCTTCTACTGGCAGTAATTTTAAAGTGGATGGATGTGGGTAGCTCATCATATGAGAATAATAAGTTTTTTGAGGGGGGGAAAGTTTCCTGTCCTCAGGTTTGTGGAAAGTTTGTATTTCAATCTGCATTTCTTAGAAATGGATATGCTTCAGTGAAGTGTTTTCAGATTGAGATCTATGTCCTTCTAAAAAATCTCACTGGTTTCCAAAGAAAACTCTTGGAAAACGTTGTAAGAGATACATCAGCAACTGAGAAAAATTAATTGTATAAAAACCAGCAAATGGTAGGTGTCAGGTCATGTGCTTCCTGTCCTGTCTGTCCACCACACTGCTGTGGAATGTACCATCATGTAGCTGGACCACCCATTGATCAATGAGACATGAAGAAAGTGTGCTTGGGAGTACAAAAATCGTATGGATTTCTTCATGTTTGGATCACTTAGAAAAAGTTTCCTAAGGTTAAGTAGCACCATAGCAGAAACACTGATTTTTTTTTTTTTCAGCTTCTGTTGTATTTTGTCATTATATGGACAATATAGAAGTATTAACTAGATTGTGGAGGAATCTGATGTACAAAACAGATAGTTTTGATAGACAAGTCCTGTTGAAAGAGAACTTCTGTTAATAGGAAGATAGGACAGAACTTAAACAGACTCAGGTTTAACTTATTTTTTGGGGGGGATAATGCCTCTGTAATAGAATATAAAATACCATAGAATCTTTGCTATGGTAGTGAAAGTTAATTTTTTCAAGGTTTTCAAGATTTTTGGAGAGGCAACCAGAACACCAGAGCGATGCTTATTAATATAAGTGCAGGTTAAGTACCTTTAGATACTGTTTCTTTCCTATTTAGTTATATAACTCAATGTTGCAAATTTGTAACCACTTATATAGAAGTCAGTCACAGTTATTTAATTTCTCTTGGACTGCTGTTGGTTGTATTATCTTGGTGTATAAGTTTCTTTGTCAGTGAGAAATTCGGCATTAAAGATACTAATATTCCACCTTTGCATTTTCAGGTAAGAAGAGACTTAATGTGTTTTCACTTTTCTCTAGTCTGTGCAAGCCTGCTGTTTAAGACCCAATGCATTTTCTGAAAATTGATTCATGTGCTTCAGCATTTTTTGCAGTATATTCACCCATCTTCTTCCAGCTTCACGTCTTTTCTGCTGCAAAGATGAACAGCAAAAACTGCGTTCTGGAGTTAACATGCTCATTTAGCTCTGCTCTCTTCTCCCAGATTAAATCAGCCTCTGGACTGTGACCAGAATTTACTTTCATCTCCTGCCAGTAAGACTTCAGGCCTAATCTAGGCTCAGTGGGTGTCTACAGGCAACAAATGCATATTAGTTTTGCACTTTTAGGTAGGGAGAGGGAATAGAAGAGACAACAGGTTATTGCTTATTGGAAAAGACACCTCTTGACAGCACCTCTTTAACAACTATTAAAGCTGAATTCAAGCATGGTAAATCAAGAAAGTCTATACAAGAAAGTCACTGTCTTCAAACATAAGGAGACATTCCAGGTTGTTCTTATTGTTTTAAAGTGTTTCAAGTCTCTTCAGGCAGCACAAAGACCCTTTTGCTGATTGCTTTGCTTATGCCCTTCAAATGAAAGTGAGCTAATGGAGTGCTTTTCTCCAGGACCTGGGAGATGGTATTTCAGTTCTGTCAGTTCCACAGGTACCTCAAATTGTCCATAGTTCAGCCCTACTCTTTCTGTTACCTCCCTCTTCCTTTTCCCTTGCCCATGAGATGGCTCCTTTGTGTCCAGCAAGTCTTGCCTATATCTTTTCTCTGTCTTCCATCAATTTCAAGAAAAACATAAGCAGCTGTTTCATTTCTTTCAAGCTTGTACCTGGAAAGAGAAGGTTGGCATAATAATTAGCTAGGATTTTTCTAGGAAGGAACTTCTAAAACATTAGGAACTTAAACACCTTCTTTTAAAATAAAATTTAAAAAGTATTGTCAGTCCATTGCAGAAATGTCAGTTGTAGGATAAAAACTACAAAGAAGTAATTAAAGGTTTAGGAAAAATGAGAGTTTAAAACAGACAAGAAGTGATACTGTTCAGGCTCATGTTCTAATCATGTATCTAATGTTCTAACCATGTTCTAATCAGTCTTTGTGTACTTGGAAGCAAGCATTGACAACCTCCAGTGAAGAAACTGTGTTTTGCTCACCTGTCCTCAGAACAGTATATCCTCTCCTGGTTTCTAACCCAAATACTCTAGGCTGCAAATTGTCTTGATTTTACCTCTTGTTCATATATCAGAAATTAAAATAGATGCTCTCTTGTCTTCTTTATAGCAACCTTTTGTACATTGGGCAAATGCTTACCTGTGTCTTTTAATGCTTAGACCTGGTCATGCATTTTTTTTTAAGATTAATGTTTTCTGTTTGCTTTCGGAGCTGTTGGGTGATCATAACCTTTTCAGTGGTGCCCGAAGTTGGACAAGGACCTTGGCATTTAATCAGGGGAGTAATTATTTCCAGTTCTCATAAGCATCTAGTAGAACAAGTAATCCACCCATATACCCCAGTATGACAAAATTTAGTAAAAATTGATAAAATTTTAGTAAAATTTATTGGGTTTTTAAGCCTTAAGCATTTACAGCCTACCTTCTAGTTTCTGCAGCAGCCAGAATTACTCTTAGAGCAGACAGTTCTTCAGTTTGCTGTGAGTCCACATAACTTACCTTCTTGCTTATGTTGCCATTGCCTGTTTTGGAGAGAAGGTCAGAAGTTGTGCTACTAAAGATATATAGCATGACTGCCGTTCAGACATGTCTTCTACATTCTGACAGCCCCATAACCCTGTAAAGAGCCAGCTACTGCTCTTCTCACCTTGTACACACACACATATGTGTGCCTTGTGAAGACATATCCATTTTATCCTGGGAACACAGCCTTCATCTAATGGGCACTTAGGAAAGAATCTCATAGGATAGGGCATGACAGATCAGATACAGATAATGACCTGAAAATAACTTACAAGTTTTATAGCATTTGCTTATTCAAGCTTTTGTTTGGATTCTTTAGTTCAAAGTACAGGTCAAAATTAGTTTTTAAAAACTGACTAAGAAATCTACTGTTTGAGAAAGCAACTTCAGCCACTTTATTCTTATGTTTGTTTTCTTTCCCACTTAACTAAGGACTTTAATTTTTATATTTTCTTTAAACATACCGTTTATAGAGAACATGTTTTTACTGTCTTTTTGTATCCATCCTGACTCTAACTCATTGTGTGCTTTAACCTTTCTGATTTTACCCATATGTGTTTATATAACTCCTCTGTACTATGACTAATCATTCATCACAGGCCCTTATTTCTGAACGTTAAAGAGAATATTCCTTTTGTATTTCCTGGTTTTAAAGAGGCCCTTACATAGCTGCATTGGTCTCATACTGTGCATCTTGTTTCTTCCATTTTGGGACAAATTCTGTCTTCTTTTTGTTAAAGATTTTCACCACCAGGCACTTATCAGTATCTTTAGAATGTTGTTGTATGTGTTTCTGAATAAAAATTCCTTATCCTATCCATTTTGGAGGTCAGTTTTGGGTTTGGGTTATTTAATTTTTTTTTTTAATTTTTAAGAAAAGTTTAATATATCTGTCAATCTTGTTTTTTTGCCTCCACAGAATAAAGAGTTTATCATATTATGACCACTAGTTTGACTTCTGTTCTTGACTCATCTCTCTTTTACTCAGATTTAAGTCAACCTCACCTAAGAAATCTCCTCAAAAATTATGTTGGATTATCTGTATGTTCTTTCATGTCTGTTTTCCTCCTCACCCATGGATTTCTCTGTGAAGACCCCACACTATCATCTCTTTTATTCTGGATGCTGCTTCTAGTTACTTAAGGGATAAGCATAATGCATTCCCATCTCTGATAAGTGATCTATAGCAGATTTTCAAGAACATCTGTTTTACCTCACTTTTTTCACACTTCATATTTGCTCAGAGATACTCAGTAACCTGCTTCTCAGCTCATCCTGAACTTTAGAGCAAGTGTGTATGTTCTTGATTAACAATATAAGACCTTCTCCATTTTTCTTCAACCCTGTACTATTTCACCAGCAAGTTGCTTTCACCCTTCCACACCAAATCCAGCTTTGTGATTTATCCTATCTTTGTGAGGTAGATTTAGAACCTGTCTAAAGGTAGAATCAGTTTCTGTTGATTCTAAAGAGTTTAATGTTCTTCCTGATTATTCTCCTTATTTCTGATGTTTCTGTATAAACATCTCAAATGTTTAGCATGTTGCCCTGTTACTCTCCCAGTTGTCCCTCCTATGATTCTCAGACAATATTTTGTGTGAAGAATCTAGTTATTTTTGATTCCTGGTAGGAGTCCTTCATAGGAACCCACTTTCATGATGTAGCTTTGCCAAAACTGAGGTCTCCTTAGAATATGTCCCGTTGATTATTCTGAAGTGGAGATGTGCAACATCATTAGTTTTGAAATTAACATCTATAAATCTGGAGTGAACTCCAGTTAATTTTTTTAATATTAGCTTTGTTTTCTGCAAAACAGTTATCTTTGGGGAATCCAGTGGCTTAATTTAGCATAAGTCAGCACAGAGGGAGAAGCTGGAGCTTTGGTAGTAAGTTATTTTGATGATTATTGGCTCTTAAATGTCTGCTGTGGTTCAGATTGTATGATTTGTGTTCTGTGATGAGTTTTCAGTTACCATATTATGATTAACAGTTTTCTGGGGTATGATTTTAAATGTTCCCATGAAATGCCTATGGTGACTTGCCAGGAAAGAGAATCAGCTAAGCCAGAGCAGCATAGGTGGAGCTCCAGTGGGTGTAGCTTCCCTTCTGGGCAGAAGATAGAACACTTCCAGGGGATAAACAGTCATGCCTACTGTTTTCTGCTGACTCAAAATTCTTTTGGGGCTTGTTTGTTACAGAATATTGGAAAGCAAAGTTGATTTTTTTTTAACCACTTTTTTCTCTCCCCAATGTACTCTTTAGAGGGTGGTTGCTTGGCAGTGCAAGTTAAAGGTCCTGTGTGCAGGTAGGGATGGATGGAAGAATGGAAGCCAACAAGGGAAGTGATAGAAATACAAAAGACTTAACTACATGAATATAATACTTCTGCCAAAGGGCAGTTTTATCCTTTCTGTTCATAATAGCAGACTTTAAGTCTTACTCATGTGGATGGATCTGTATGGAACCTGGAAGTGATTACTTAAATGGGAACATAAAAGGACTATATTTGTGCTTTTTTTTTTTTTTTAAGAGAAAGAAATGGAAACTTTGCAATATTTATATTAGCTCCTGCCAAGTGGGCTTGTCATCAGCTTAAGCCTTTTAGCTTTCTTCTTTTTTTTTTTTTTTAACTCAAGAAGATTTATGAAAATAGGGATTTTAGGATAAATATCTATATGGAATAGCTGTATGAATACAGCTGTCTCTCTGGCCTGTGTATTTATTCCTTTATAATACATCTAGTTTTAAGATTTTTCCTTTTTGATTTTTTTCTGATTGTGGCAGGTTTTTTCAAAATGTTATTTACTAACACCTTACCTCATTTTCCGTGTGAGTGATTCTGTCTTAGTGTCAGGTTACATAGGGATACACCTTTGTGGTTGTCAAGACAAGTCAGGATGTCTGACTTGATTTTCAAATGTGATACTTACCAAAATTTGGTTGTATATAGTTTTCCTGTTCCTGCTATACTTTCATGAGGATCATGCATACCTGTATTTCTGTGCTCAGAAATGTCTTCTGAAATATGAGTGCCTTCTCTTAAACAACATCATGTACAATTTTGGGATGAATTCTGGGATGAATGATCCCAAACTTTTATCTGCTGACAGGACTTGTATAGGAGTCAGTGATACATTATTTTTCTTTTGTGTTCTTTACATCTCCAGTGAAAAATATTCCCACTTCTCTTCCTTGATCTCCGAGCTGTATCATTTTACTTCTTTTTATGGCAGTTTCATGAGCAGTTTAGGGGATTTTACAAAGAGGAAATTAATGCAGAGTAATATAAACAATGTAATGAGAAAAATAAAAATGTGAATGTGAAGTTTTATTAAAGGCATATAGCTGCAATATGTAGTGTGTGTGGTAGATTGAAGCCTCAGTTTACAGAAAAGGTTCTTGGCTCTTGCAATGCAACTGGGAAATCTTGCTGTAAATATGCTATGCTTGTGGTTCCTTGTTCAACCAGTGGCGCCAGGAATCAGCCCAAAGCGGGGGGGGGCAGATGTTTTTTTGTTTTGTTTTGGTTTTTTTCACTAAAAATTGTCAGTGTTACTGTTCCATATTTGAATCATTAGGGGCTTTGAGATACGCCTTGCTTGTGAGGAGTATGGATATCACCAGGATCCTGCACAGTGTGTTTTCTGTATCTGTATTTTAATGTGTTTTTTGACTCTTTGCCCAGGATTTAGTTGTAAGGTTTTCCTCTCATACTGAAACAGAAGTTAATCTAGTTTTCACTTCAGATCACACAAAGATACCTCACCTCTTCTAGTTTTAGTGAAGTGCTGTAAAGGATATAGCAGTAGTTGTGTGGTTTTCTTTTATACACACTTCTTTTGTTTGAGAACATGATATCTGTGAATATTTCATTTGCAAAAGCAACTTAAAGGTACGGTTTCTATAATTATATTATCAAAATTGATATTGACCATATACCCACTTCTTGAATTTTGTAGTGTTTTTCTGTCTGAAAGATAATTTTCATTCCACGTTTCACTCTTTAAAGAAATGTCAAGTTATGTTGTTCATTCTAGGCTCAGAATATCTGAGAGGCATGAAATAAAGGAACCTGTTAGGAACCATCTTCTACCAAGCAGGAGATGAGTCTTCACACATCTGGCAATAGAGGTTGCAACCTCTATTGAAAACTGTCGCCAAGGGATGTTGGGAATGATGTTTGCCAAAATGTATTTTTAAGTGAAGCTTTGGTCAAGGTTATGAATGAGAAATCCCTTGAGTGTTACTGAGAATGCGTCCATTTCTGGAAGTTTCTGAGATTGAAAAGGGTTTGAAGGTGGAAGACTTAAAGAGAAGTGTCATATATGAACCTGATTTTGATTATTTTTAGACATAGGGCTAAATGTTCATTTGATCTAATGTAATGTGGCCAGTTTTATGCTTTCATTCTTTGTTAGCAATTTTGTTTCATAGATATAAACTGGAATAAGTTTTACCTTTTGTTCCAGGTCTGCACATTAAGGGGTCTCTAGAATTTCCAGAAGCTATTACACAAGAAAGCACATTTGTACTCAGAAGCTTTTCAGCTGTAGGCAGCTAATAGATGTGAGAATGTACTGGAGATGTCATTACAAACTGCCTTTTTGTTTTTTAATACTCCTTTCAAAATAACTGCTATAGAACACTGAGGGAGAGAGGGTATTCTAGGACATGGATCCTTTGTTTGACGTGACCTGGCCTTTTGTATCTGAGTGTTCCTGATTAGTGTCTCAGCTGTGGTAATTTCATGTGTTTCAAGTGGATTCAGCAGTGCATCTTCTTTACAGTCCATAGTACAAAAATTTGATTTTCTGAAGAGCATCTTCAGACAAGTTTTAGGTTCTTCCACAGAAAAGATGAGTGTGTCAGAAACTGCATGTTCTGTACCAGAGTGGTGAGTGTTGGAGTGCAAAATTTGATGGAGTAAGTGCTTTCAGAAAGAGAGCAGTTTATGTTGAAGTGTAAAAATGCATGTCTTACATTGGATGAATTTCACTTCCTGATGAAAAAAGTATCTGTGTGTATGCAGTTATCACCTGCCTTCCATGTGAAAGAAGCTGCACTATTATCTAGTGATACTCTTTTTGTAGTGGTAAATCTGTTACTCTTCACTGTAAATAATTAATCTGTCAACACCAATCACAAGTGCTCATGCATGGGCTGAGGGAGAAGAGCATTGTAGCAAGAAGAAAAAGCATTTATTTGTATTCCTGGTGAAAGTACTACTTCTTTCCCCTAAACAAGGGGACTCATCTCGCAACCAACCTCAAGAATGGTTGTCTAAGGAAACAGCATTTATAAAAGGGGAAGTGATGTTTCTCTGCCCTTTTTGTCTTTATTATTGAGTAACAGGGTCTGGAATGTTACTACCTTCTTATCTATCTTTCTCTTTTTTTTCCCCCACCAAAAATGCTTTATGGATGTTTCATTCCTTGTTCATCATCAAAATACCCCTCTGAATGTTCTGAGTCTTAACTCCAATTCAGGATGTAGGAGCCATGACCCTCAATATAAGGCAAAATACAGTAAGAGAGCAGTATTTGCTTTGCAATACTTGCCACAGCTCAGTAGTGAGAAAATCAGCAACACAGGAAGAGAAGAATGGCTCCTGAGTATCTCTTATTTCTAACATGTCTAAAACAGTGTACCATTCCCCTGTCTTTATTAGGGAGCTGTTGGAGTTGGTATAATGTGGAGGTTTCACAGCACTGCACTTCTGGCGAGGAGTTCTTCGTGTACATAGAGTTCTTGAAGGTGATGATGTGAAGTAACCCTAGTTGAAATGGCGATGTGTGTTTTGTGGTAAACATCCAGTCCTTGTCCTTGGTACTTAACAGGAATGGCCTGACAGCTGAAAGTAGGATAATTTTCTGCTTTGTCACTCAGGTCAATAATTTCTTGTACATTTTGGTTCTGATGTGTATGTTTTCATAGTTGCCAAAGCAATTTAAGTAGAATTAGCTGCTGTATAGTACAGTTCCTATGATCACCTCATATACCATGCTGAGGGATTTACATCTATATTTTCTCCAGTTTCAGATGCAATGAATTTTTTCTCCTTTAAAAATATTGGCCTTGGGAGCAGTGCCTTCAACATTGTCTTTACTTTTGGGGTTTTTTTGAATATACAGATAAGCTCTTTTATTTAAAATCCTGCTTTCATACAATTATTTCCCTTCTGTACTAAAACACTGCTTTCTTTCTGAACAGGGAGGGCTTTGAATGGGCAGTTTTGGTGTTTTAAAATATGATATGTTTAAACCCTGGAAATTAAGTTGTAGCATCAAGAGATCTCAA
This sequence comes from Trochalopteron elliotii, assembly GCA_024734555.1. Classification (NCBI taxonomy): domain Eukaryota; kingdom Metazoa; phylum Chordata; class Aves; order Passeriformes; family Leiothrichidae; genus Trochalopteron; species Trochalopteron elliotii. The sequence continues at coordinate 404,026 of JANPWX010019552.1, forward strand.
AACCAGATACTGCTTTTCATATAATCAGAATGGTTTGGATTGGGAGGGACCTTAAAGATATCTAATTCTAATTCTGCTGTTGACAGGGATTCATTCTGTTAAAGTGGAGTCCCAACCTGACCTTGAACTTCCAGGGAGGAGGCATCCATAATGGGCAACCTGTTCCAGTATCTCATCACCCTCTCAGAAAAGAATTTATTCCTAATACATGGTTCTAAACCTACTCTCTTTCAGTGTAGTGCATATTATGGACAAAAAAACTTCAGTTTATTCATGGTAAGGTCTCAGTTACATGACAAATGGCAGTCTGATAAATCAAACTAGGAGGCACAAACAGCTTCTCAGAAGACAGTTGGAACCTGGTAGTATATTATAAAATTTTGGGTTATAAAATGATACTGGTGCTGAAAAATACAGAGACTCTCCTTTCTGGATAAATCCAAGGCTACTACAAGACACTAAACTAGAACACTATGGCTGTGAAGACTCTCAAAGAAATTCACTGCTCACAGTTTCCTTGTGAAATCATGAAAATCAGTGTCATGGGATAATATCTGAATACCCAGCCATGTGTACTCATTGTTTCTCCAAATGCATACTTAATTCTTTAACTGTGATAAAAGTCACAGAAATTACAGTAAACTCTAAATTAGCCTTAACTGTAAGTCAGTGAAAGATAGCATTAAATTCTGTCAAAAATGTTTATTTGAATATGGACTTCTGTATTGAAAATCTGTGTTCTGTAAAATGCTGTTACATAGGCTTATGTTGTGTGTGCACTTGCACACACTCTCCCACACCTCTGCCGTCTTCTTACCTGCAGACACAACAGCACAGAACCCCTGGTGCTTTCCCATCTTCACACACACCTTTGCACCTTCCTGTGATACCCACACCTATACATGCACACTTAATTCCTAGGTGCTGCACTGCACACCCCTGGCTGGACACAGGCCTCTGTACATCTCCCCCACACTCACTCCACCTACATGCAGTTACACATCTGTGCACACCAGCCCTTCACATACTCACACAAACCCACAAATAATTTCACAGTCGCACCTACAGACATGTAGCTCCACATCTCTCCACTGACACATGAACCTCCACGCAGTGTTACAGACATGCATACCCCCATACCCACACATTCTTGCACACACACATCTGCAAACAGGCACCCATCTGTGCTCCCTCCTACACATAAACACACTCTGCCTGCCCAGCTATGTGAATTCAAGAAAACCCCAACCAAAACACATGTGAGCATCCCACCACACATATGTGTGTGTGCAAATGCAAAGACACACAAACATCTATGAGTTCTGTGAATTGGGCTTGTATTTAGATAAGTATAGGCTTTACATTTCATATGCTATCAAGAACAGTGTGTTATGCTACAGCTGTGTCTGTATAACCTGTTGCCTTTAAGTTTGATGCAGCTTTTACTTATAACCAGGTGCTCAATAAATATTTGGTGGGCATTAAGGGAAAAAACCCATCTTCTCTCTTGGTTTCAGGGGACAGCTTGAGCTCAAAACAAGAACTTTTGTGTTCTTCACCAGTGTGAGGGGACAAGCCTGTGATTACAGGCCTGCAAAGCAGAGCCTTAGGTGATGCCATACAGAAACACCTCAGGAACCCTGACGGCTGTGGGTGTCAGAAGCCCTTTCAGCTGCTTTCCCTGCCCTGTACCAAAGTGAGTGATGCTGTGCTGGGTGATTTTTATACTGGCCACTGTGCTGTGTTATCTTATAGGCATGTCTTTGATCACACTATGAACTAAACCACTGAATTGAAGTGCTCCCTGTGCTGTGGGGGAAATCACAAACACTTTTCTGTTAAAGTTGAAGCAGAGCTGTGCTTAAATCCTTCCTGATAAGAGACTGTAATCAAGAGCGTTCATCATCATGCATAAAAAGCCAGACAAAAGTTTTACAGTCAACATTGGAAAAAAGAGAACAGCGTACAGTGAAATTACCTAGCTGAGGGATTTCAGTAAAATTTTAGTGGTTATCTTTGAATAGCTTATTTTTTCTTACATTACAGAAAAAATATAGTTCAGCTTTCCAGAGGACTGTGCGATTTAAAAGATAAGCATTTATATCTTGAACACAAGTCCAAAAATTTTCCCTGCTCCTTCACAGGTGCAAATGAAGACTGGAAAGCAGTGATCCTTACCTTTTCCCGCCTTCTTTGCAAGTTAAGCAGAATAATAAGTCCATGTATTCTGAAGATCCTGAATGCTGTAGCTTCCCTGTCCCAGTTCTCTGTAGTACAGCCACCTATTTTAGGGGCGAAAGAGTAATTAAAGTGTTTCTTCATTTCTTAGTGGTGTTTTACAGATCATAGTTGCCTTTCAGAGGAGACAAGCCCATAACTCACTGTAGGCTTTTCATTAAGAAAATGAAAACAACATGGAAGACTTGAGAAATATCCAAGGTGTGTTCACATAAAGAGTATCCATGAGAGGAGAATGAAGGGAATTTTCAGTTAAGAAATCTTTATTTTTCTTCAGGCAAGGAGCTGGTTTTTATAAAACAGATATAACTCAAAAGGTAACTTTTCTTCAATACTTTCTGTCCAGTTACGCGTGATTTTGCCAGCAACACAGTTGCTTTCTTCAGGATTGCTTATGCTTTTAATTTTTGCTGGGATATTTGGAATATACTGTTAAATTTAGCATCTGTTGTTATGGTGTGCAGAAATGACAATTTTGTGTACATTTGTTCTCTTTTACTGCTGTTTTTTTTAGTGCTGCAAGATTCTGGAACTCTTTATGTTGTAAAGGTGTAAACATGAATGCAAATAAAAGTATACAAAATTTATTTGAAGAATTTAGGTCCCAATTCTTCAAACAATTGCTTTTGTTAGCTTTGCATTGTGAACAGATACTGCAGGAGAAAGGCCTCATTATGGAGGGTGCACTGGAAATTATAATAAGCAATTTATAGTTTAAAAAAAGTTATTTAAATCCAGTTCTAAAAATTATTCTTCCTTTCAGTTCCTGTCCTGTTCTGTCACCAAAATAAGAAGGAAATTGCTTATGAATATGAGCTTTATTTCTAAACCTAAAGTGTGATTGAGATTTTTATTCAAGTCTTTTGCTTTTCTTTCCAAAAATAATTTTCTTGGTCCCAAATTATTATGTATTTGATGATTTGCAAAGAAAGAAAAAAAGAAGTGAGATTAGGAAACCATACTTGTATTCTTTTCCACTCTAATTTGCTTGAAGCTATGTATATTTATCTAGAGGTACTTCTTTGTATATTTTTGTGTTTGTTTTTTGGAGACCTGATTATATATGGCATATCTAGCTCAGGGACCAGGAAAAACTGGAGAACAGATATTGGGGGAAGACTAAATAATTCAAATGGGAAAAATAAAAAATCATATTTCTGTGTTAAATTTTCTTTGTAGGTTTGTGTATTGTGAAATAGTTGAAGTGCTCTCTAAAGACATATAAATTCAAATGACTTAAATAATTTGAATATTCAAATGATTTACCATTGTTCTGAACTAATCTTGAACTGGTTCTCATTTTAAATTTGTGAAATGATTCCCCATACAAACATCAGTCCCAAGGAGAGTTTTACTTTTCTTTTTTCTAGACATCAGCACTTCAGAACTCTGCAGAAAGAATTCAGCTGCTGTAGTACAAATAATAATCTCATGTAGGAAGATGGCTTTTCCATGAAGTTCCTTATCTTTACATCACCTAGGATTTAAGAAACCTGTTTCTGAAAGAAAACCAAAAATCATCTTTTCTTTCAGTGCTTCTTTATAGTGTGTTCAGGGGATACATTGGTGATTCCATCTGCTGTGAAATTATCTTTGACATCTCCCAGTGTCGCAGTTTAACAGTGGGACTCTGTGACTGGAGAGATTATTGAGGAGAGTCAGGTTATATGAATTTGGCATAAGCCTTGCTGAAGTCAATAGTCAAGTGTCAATGTACACTATCTAAAATGTGGAATGCATTTCTGCATCTTATGCTTCCACCTAAGTTCACTGATACAAATGCACTTCATCACAGAAAAGTGCCAGCTGGCATTGACAACGTATTAGATGCCCAAAAGGTGCACTGCATCTTTTTATCTTATCATAGTGGTAAAGGTAAAGTTAATACAAATTGTGTCCAGTGGTGTGCATGGTCCTTCCTTCATATTTCTTTGCTCTCTCCATCCTTCTTACTGTTTTCACTTTTCTTTTTTATGGTAAGATGCCATTATAAGAGAAGGTTTTAAGAAAGAGTATTTATGTCTGAACATGATGTAACTGTATGATCTGCTGTGACACAGAATTTTAGAAATAGCTTTTAATATTTGACAGATGATCTGATGAATTTCTGTCATGTGTGTTAAGTTGTTGAGAGTGGTGGAAGTCAGAATTTCAAATCATCCCAAAATGAATAAGCAGCCAATGAAGCTCAAGTTGTTTTGATCTTGTAGGCATCCTTGCTTGATTCGTGAATGTGTTTCATGAGTTTCACTGGTGAACCTGGCATGTAACCTCAGCTAAACAGAATTAAAGAATACATAATAGAAATGAAATGTAAGTTAATTTTAGAGGCAGTTTATTTCAGAGCCAAGGTAATTTTTTTTCCCTGTCAGAAAAGAAATAGAAAATGTACCTTTTTTCTCTGCGCAGTTTGTGTGTGTTGTATAGCAAGACCCAACAAAAGCTTAATCAGAGAATCACAGATTCATTTAGGTTGGAAAAACCCTTTAAGATCATCAAGTACAATTGTAAACCTAACCAAAATAAATCCATATGTCCCTAAGAGCCACCTCTACCACATGTCTTCTAAATACATCTGGGGATGGTGACCCCTGCACTCCCTGTTCCAGTGCCTGTCAACCCTTTTAGTGAAGAAGTGTTCTCTAATATCCAATCTAAACCTCTCCTGGTGCAATTTAAGGCCCTTTGCTCTCATCCTGTTACCAGGGAGGAAAGACCAGCTCCCTCCTGTGTATACCCTCCTTTCAGACAGTTGTAGAGACCCACAAAGTCACCCCTCAGTCTCCTTTTCTCCAGGCTGAACAACCCCAGCTCCTCAGGTGCTCCTCATAGGATTCGTGCTCCAGAGCCTTCACCAGCTTTGTTGCTTTTTTGGGCACACTCCAGCACCTCTCAAATGAACAAGCACTACATTATTAAATTTATTGAATGTTTTTTCCTTCCAAGCAGTTACCTTTCTAGCTTCTTTCCTAGGCTTTGAGTAGCTGCTCTTAGGCTAATGTTTGTGGACTCTGTTACATAGACTGTTTAGAGTGGATACGGAGTTATAGACCTGAGCATCATCTGGATACTCCTCATACCAAGCAAAAATTCTCACCTTGGGTATACTTCCACACTCATTAAACACTCAAATGATAAACTGCTGTCATAAAATTATACATCTGAGCAACCTTCAGCTGGGAGGAATATATGAATGCGATGACTCCTCTGTGTAATATAAACATTAAAACTATATATATATATACACACACACACATATATATACATATATACATATATATATACATATATATGTTGTTACAGAAGTTAGTTTCCTTTCAAAAATTGATGTTTCATCCACTCTTGGGAAGTCTTTTAGGTGTACAGCAACATTCTGACACAGTTCTGCTTGCTGCAGAAATCAGATCAGAGCTCTGTAGGTGGGAATGTCAGTGCTTGACTGGAACAACCAGCAGGCTCTTAGAGATATCGGTAAGAAGCTGAGATTAAACTAAAAATCCCGATGTTTCCTGAGGCTTTGTTCAAATACTTTTGAAACATTTGATTATTTTCCTAGCTAATTTCTAAGTACTTCTTTTTGGTAGTATTGTTGGTATGCTCATCAGATCAGATAACCATTGTTTTCTGAATGGAGCTTCTGACATCTCTTATGGCTAATCTACTGCCCTTTTCAGTGGTCTAAAATGAGGCCTTGTTTTCTTCCTTAAATTCTTGCAATTTCTCTTCACAGTCCTCTTTCTCCTCACTCAGTTTTATCTTTAAATCTTTCCTGATGCTCCTCTATATATAGAGAGATGTATATTGTTACATTATCGCTTTACAAGGTGCTGAATTTTAAGATGATAGAGTTCCAACCTTTTTCTGAGTCCATTAAGAGTCTTTAAAAAATAGATTGATTATTCTCTTCACCTCAAAAGCTCTTCATACTCTAGAGATACTCTCTTTTTTTCCTGTCTTTATTGTCATGTCTCTGAAATGTATTACATAACTGCTGTTGTGGTTTTCTTTCCTACACAAGTATACTTTCTGATATATTTTTGTGCCTGTGCTTGAAAAAGTCTCATTTCACTTTGCCTAGTAATTCTGTATGTAAACCCCCTAGAAACACACAGTTAATGTATTAATTCCTTTGACGGTTGAGTCTCCTTTGAGTCTCTACATTTTCTTTTCTCAGAAGATACTTGTGTAGTCTATCTGTTGTCTGATATTAAATCCTAAATTCTTTAGATTAAGACTGTAATATGTCTTCCTTTTAAAAATAGCCTTTTTGTCCAAGTCTAGTTTTTCCCTGTTCTCACTTGCAATAAAAAGCTTTATGTTGCAAACAGTTAAAAAGTTCTAGTGACAGCTGAGGCAAGATACTGTCAGATGTGTGTCCGAGGGCATGATTTAAAGAAGGTCCTTCTATATGAGAGTGGCTTCCCAGGGGTAGTCTGCAAGTTGAATAATGCAGGAGTGGAAGTAAACTGTTCAAGCTAAATAAAGGCCTCCAAGTATCAGTTTGAGAAGGCTGGCGTGTGCCTGAATTGTGTGCTAGACATTCATCTCCCAAGTGTCTGTTATGTCTTTGTGTTATTTCAAGAATCTATTGGTTTGTGGGGTTTTGTTTGTTTGTTGGTTTGGTTTGGTTTGTTTTTTTTTACTGGTGCTATATCTTTGTAAACACAGTTGTTATAAATCAAGGCAGTTCTGTCACTTGACACAGATTTGGCATAAAGATGTTCTGATCCATTTGATTTAATTCATCTCTGGGCTACTTCTAATAGTGTTCTTGGTTCTGAATAAATTATTAATGAGGCATACTTTCACATGTCTTTCTGTAGCTGTATTAAATTGTAGGAAGTATTTCTTTCCAGGGGTAGACTTGGATATCTGCCTTGTCAGTGAGAAGTCATGAGTAGAGACCTAAAGAGCTGTGAGGATGGAAACCTCACTCTGTTTTTTTCCCCACTGAAGACACTGGAAATTGCTGAATGTTCCCTAATTATGCTTGTTTGCTTGTTTGTTTTTTTTTTGCTCAGACTGTGAAGGTAAGCCTTGCTACCCTGGAATTATTTTAGAAGTAGATCCTGGTATATAAAAGGCTCAGTGATAAATTGTTTTTGTGATAGACAGTTGTTGTCACATTTAGATACATATGTCCAAATCTTGTTTTTCTTTGTAGAAGTTCTTTTGAGCTGTTTCCTCCTCCTCTCCTATTCTTGCTTAGACATACCTGTGCATATTTTCCAAGTATTGTTGATGATTATTTCTGTTATCCATCACTCTTCTTGCAGTTGTGCCCAAAATAATTCTGCTCCAGAAGGTCTGTCTAATAAAAACATGTTCAGACTCTTAGGATATTGACTCCTGTTACCTAGGGTTAAAGATGTTCTTGGCAGGGGTGGGAGTGGTAGGTTGAACACAAATACATTACAGGCTGTAAATGGGAGGGGACAGCAATGGTCCAAGATCAGTCCTGGGGGGCCCATGGGTGGGCCACATGGAGCAGGACACCCCCAAAAGACTGCAGCCCACAGACAGACCAGAACAACCCATGATATGAGGCAGGGGCACTGAGGAACAGAACAGCAGAAACAATAATGGGAAGCTGAAAAAACTATTCAGCATCTGGCAGCAGAAATCCTAAGAACAAAGAAGCAGACTAAATCTGTCATGTGCACCCCTTCAGCCTCTTATACTGCCTTTTGCTTCACTAGATCCATGTGAATTGGTTGAACTTAATCTCTGGTGAAAGTCAGGTGGGTTGAGACTGGGGAAGGAAGAAGTTATTTTTTATGTAAGTGTAGTAGTTTATGTTCTTTTTTTAAGTGTTCAAGTCAGTGATTAGAGATTTGTGTTGCATGGCAATAAATTAATTGAAGTACAGTTCCTCAACTGTAGACAGTTTTGCCTGTAACAGAATTTTATTCTGAAAAAAATAGTATATTTTTTTTTCTCCAAGTGAAGAAGTCAGTGTACAGCTGGAATAATAAATGAGATGTGGCTGTATAGCACAATTTCTTTATTCTAGCTGATGATTACATAAAACTTTCAAGCAGGGAAGTATAACTTTAACACTTTGTCTCATACTAGAGAGATTTTCTTCATAATTCCTCAAACCTGGACAATTTGAGGACTATGAATGCATTTAAAGTATATAGCTTAATGTTGAGGTGCTTTGCTTTTGGGTGCAGGACAAGGGCATAGTTCAATTTTAGTATTCAGTCTTTGTTAGCAGCATGGGAAATGCTGGCAGCAAGTTCCACCACATGTCTGCCAAGGGTGCTGCATGGTGTACGGCAGCAGTACTTCTTAAGTAACTCTCTTTTGGGAGGAACCAATTTCATTTCATTAAAGTACCATGGCATATTGCAATATATTAGCCAATTACAGGGCTGGTTACATTGCAAATCAGGGAGACTCTTCTGCAGCAAGGTACGAGGGTTTTACGTACAAGAAAGTGACTGACAGAAAAAAAGTATGTGCTAGTGTTAACGCACTGCAGGAAAATTGATTCTGCGGGTGGTTTCATTCATATTGTAGATCTGATTTTGATTTGTATGGAGATGTACTGAAGTACGTATAAGAAGAAAAACAGAAGGATAGTGAAATATGCAATATGTTTTTGTAACTTTCTTGTTTGTCTGCTCATCCTCCCAAACCAGCATGTTAGGTATGGTAAAATCTAGGACCAGCTCTTAATCATGGCACCATTAGCTGAGGCCTAAACTTAGTCTTTGAATCCTCCTTTTTTAGCCCACCCATAAACAGAGAAGTTGTTGCCAGCAGACATAAGGCAGAGCAGCATTCTTGGGTTGAGCTGGAAAAGCAATCATTTCCTGGCAGAGAACAAACTTGGTCAAGTTATAAAGTGGTTTCACTTGAACAGAGCCCGTGCTATCAACTTTTATTAGGGTACTGTTTATCTTGGGCCTTGTGGGAGTAAAGAGAAATGGAAATTTTAGGTAAACGCTTGTGCCGCATCTAAAGGTTTTGCCTTTATGAAGTATGTTTCATTTTATTTTGAAATATCTTTCATGTCAATTCAGAAATTGCCTCTTGACAAAAAAATGTGTTAAAAATGTAGAAAATAAAGAAGAGTAAATCCATTTCAGAAGCCCACTGTTGCTTTGATAGATGGGCTTAAGAATTGTGTTGCATTTCTCTGAAAGGTGAGCTGTGTACTTTTAGAAAGAGAAAGGGCCTGTGTACAGATTTTATTACAACACTAAAAGTCATGACCTATGTGCTCTACAGCAGTGCTTGCTGTGGCCTATCTGAGGAAAACAGTGATGCTTGAGATTCACAGAATCTAACCCTTTTTCTTTAGCCTCTTCATTCCCAGGCCCAAAAGTTATTAGATCCAGGCAAGGCTTTTTATCCTCAGATGTGCTGCATAAATCTGCACCACGAGTGCTGGAATCAGCTAGTAAGATCAGCCAGACTGAGGTGTGACTTCTCAGAGAAGTGTTTGGTTGTCTCCAGATGACACCAGTGCTATCAACATGGACCAGCTACCCAAGCTGGTCTTGCCCTGAATTAGCTCACATTCAGCACATGTTTAGATTTGATATTACAGTTAAGCTGATGTAATATTGCTGCTTCTAGAAGGGGCAGTCACATTCCCTCTGACCCCACCTGGTTTGCTCTGGTGCTGTTTCCAGAGCAGCATTTTTCTAGAGTCTCAAATGAAACAGGACCCTGTGGCTGGGGTGACGCACCCATCAGCTTCTGAGTCAGGCAGGATCTTTCTGGGGAATATCCTGCTTGGGTCAGTCCACATCTGCAGGATGAAGTGTGAGCATATTGCTGACTTTTTATTTCCTCCTCATTCTGGCATTAATCATTCTGGTTCTTGGTGGTCATACTCTGTACTGTCTCAGGAACTCCTTTTTCACAGCCAATAAGTTGTAACAGGGATCAGCTGGAAGGGAAAGAGTAGAAGTCCAAATTCTTTATGAGCTGTTGAAGCCAAGGGGAAAAAAACAAGTTTCCTAGCACTATAAGGAACCTTTTGCATCACTGAGCAGTTTTCTGCTGTTGAAGGCACTGTGCCATGTAGGCCCTTCCTTAAACTTATCAAAGTCAGCTAGTATTTTCTTGCCTCTGCTACTCCTGTTGGAAAGGCTGTCCCAGGTTTTGATTGCTTTAGCAGGTAGGAATCTTCATTTTTGAGCAGAAGTTTATCCACTCCTCATTTTGTCTATTTATTTTTGTGCGAGCAGTTATTTTTCATCCTGTGCATATTTTCTTTGAACTGTCCATGAAGACCAGACATGAGTTCTCTTTGGTTTTGTTTTGCTGTGGGAAACAAGCAAACCTGATTTTGATATATTCAGTAGGTACTGTCTTTCAGTTCCTTTTTCTGCATCTATTCCATTTTCTGTTTTATTCTTTAATGTATATGACATAAATTCAAGGATTTGTACAGACCTTCTAGTTATTCTGCAGCGTTGCAGTGTCTCACCTGATATGTTTAAGAATTTTATTTTCCTGTTTCACATCACTGTTACCAGAGCATTTAGACCAGTCCTTAACCAGATTAAATTATGAGCTCCCAATAAACTGTGAAATTTTGTGTTATCCCCTAATTCATTGATCTTGTGATTTTGATACCGGTTCATCCAATTCTTCTGATCCAGACCTCAAGGTCATCCTTCTTAGGCATTTTGTGGTTCCATCACTGTGCATTGTGATTAGGTGATTTCAGCATCAAAGGTATGATATTTCTTCCAGCTTTATCACTAAAAATATTAAGCAAGGTTGGACCAAGCACCAGTAGGTGTTGGATCTCTCTGATGATCTCCTGCCAGTCATTTTGTCAGTTACTTATTGCCAGCTGTTTTTCATCTTGCTCTTGTAGTTATCATTCATCTGACACTGAAAATAAATTTCCATATGTCAAATGCTTTACTTAAGCAAAGCTAGGATTTTGCCTGTGAAATACAGTGCTTTTGTTAGAAAAGGTGACCTGGTAAAATGGACAGAATGGTTATAGATCCTGTTATAATTTGTTTTGTTTGCAATTGATTTGCATGTTAATTATTCTTTCCTTAAAAATCTGTTCTGAAGTCTTGCCTGTTAATAAAACCCAGGCCTGGAAATTCCTTGATCACATTTTGGTTACTTCTGATTGTTCATACCCTAAATCCTTGCAATGTAAGACACAGCCCTCTGAATTACTTCTTATGCATACCTGATTGCTTTTCTCATTCATATTAGGACTTGCTTTCTCTGCGTACTATTTTTTATTTATTGTTGCTCTACTCTTATCTGTCAGATTTACCTTCTATTGGGTAATAGCTATAGAAATTACAGATATATCTCAGCCTTTCCTCCTTTGCTCAGTATAAAGCTCCTCTTGTCAGTCATGCCAGCCTTATGTAGAGAAGACTGTATCCCCAGGTTGAGCTGAGCCTCTTGTTCTTATGTTTATGTAGCACCTAGCTTTCCATGGCTGGCTTCTGTGAGCACAAGGGTAATCCAAAGCATACAAAAAATGCAACTTCCCTTCCTATAGTATCCAAGCCTCTGTAACAGGGGAATTGCAGAGCCTCTGTGTCATTCATCCTGTTCAGAAAAGGAAGGGCAGGAATACCAAAATAAATTTGATCAGAGCAAGGGTTTTGTTGTACTGTGGCACTGTCTTTGTTTTGTATTTTAAATAGTCCTTTGAAGACTCAGCCGGCTATTTCTTGAATTGCTGTTTTCTTTCCTCATGTCCTTCAGGAAAGGAAAAGAGGTGCCTGAAATGCAGGTAATGCTGGCAAAACTGCAAAGAAGATTTTCACTTTCTGTGCTAAGGTAAATATAATAATAGAGGAGGCAGAATTTTGTAGCGTACAAGTAAGAAGCCCCTTACAATGAGGATTTCAGGTTTTCTAAAGAACATGGAACAAGGAGCATAAAGGGAAATAAAGAAGCTACCTCTGCAGGATCAGCAGTGAAGTCTTTGCAGTATTTTTTAAATCCAGATTTGTCAGCAGTATGATGTGTTAGATCTTTACTAGATTATTCCTCCATCACATCATTCGGTTCATAGCGTTCGCCTTCCACATACTGCAGAGAAGGTTTTCAACAAGCACAGGCATGTTTTTATGGCATGATCCACTTTGTACTGAATAATCATGAAGCCCTTTCCATAGTATTCTGTTATCCCTGGGTAGGTAAGGATATGTCATGCCTCAACTCCCTGTCAGGTAAGATGTTTCTGTATCCTGTGCTTGGATAAAAAATGGAAGGTTTCAGCTGGTGCAAAATGGGGTTCTTTAGCTCATGGATGTCAGTCTTTCATATATGTTTGATCAAGTTGATCATATTTCCTTTTGTGCAGGCTGTGAGTTTCTGTAGTGCTCTCCTTTATTTTTAACTTTTTAATCTCGCATTTGGACATCACTGGATTGGACGTCTGACTAAAGCGAGGCTTTTGATCTGACTGCTATATTTAAAATCAGTATTTGTTCAAATTTACAAATTGTCTACTTTAAAATTGCTTTAAATTCTTTTCCTGATAAATTTATTTTTTCAAAGATCCTGTTGAGGAAGTTAGGTTTTTTCATATGAATGTGTAATAAACACTAATGAACACTTCCCTGAGTCACAGTGGAAGTTCAGTAGTTCTCAACTGCAGAAAATGAAATGCTTTGTCACATGAAATGAATACAAAAACTTATGGTAGCAGAACTAAGAATCAGTCACTACCTTTTGGGTGTCTGAAGTGGAGAGAGGAAGCTGTCCTTGTCTAAGTGAAAGAATGCTCAACAATAAAATTCTGTTACCAATAAAATTGCTAACTTGTATGGGGTGTAGTAAAAAATGTTCAGCTTTCTACATAAGATGATACTTCATATTTGGTTATGTTTTCTGGTGGGAAGGGTGAAGGACAGTCAATACGTTCAAATATGTTGAGAATTTATGTGGCTAAGTAGGCTCTGAGCATTGACCTTCATTTAGAAGGCTGTTGGAGGAAGGGCCACAGAACGAATTCTCATGCGAGCACTGTAGCTGAGGGTTTATGAGAATACAGAACGGTATGTTGTAAAGAGTGAAAGGAAAGCAGAAAGAAACTAAAAAACAGTGACATAAATGGAGAATATAGAGGCTAGAGAGCTCTGAAAAGAGGAGAGGAATGAGAGGCATGGCAGGAAGTGTGAACAGAGTAGCTGCTTTCCTGCCAGATGAGGGCATGAGGCAGAAGGGCCCCTGGCAAGTGGGTGTTTCCTAAAAGAGAACGTGGGGTGACTTTTCCTTCTGACAGTAAATTTGTATTTTGTGTAACTTCAGGGCACATTTTTAGCCTTAAAGCAGTGGGAGAAAAGTGAAGACATCTAAGTTCTCAGGTCTTTCTCGGACCAGGTTCTGATTTATTTACTGAAATTAATTAAACTAGTGTGACTTATTATAGTTTTGGTGTCCTGTCACTGGAAAGACAATCTCTGCCAAAGGTTTATTCTATCCAACACAATCAACAGACACTTGGATCACAAATTACATATAAATATATAACTATTTTAATGAATCCATGGGAAATAGGTTTGTTTGTTTGTTTTTGTTTGGGTTTTTTCCCCTCAAGGTTTTCATTTTGTTTTGAAGGTCACAGTTATTAAAAGATGAAATTTTAAATGAACAGTGTCTTTTCTCAAAGCTGGGATATTTCTAAGCCATCATATCAGTGATCCTGCTTGCATGAGCTGAAATAACTGGAAAATATTCTATGAAGAGGAAGGATAGAAATTCTTGCACTAACTTTACTGGCGGTGAAAATATACTGACTTATTCTACTTTTAAAAATATACATTGCTTTATTTGGAATGGAGAATAAAAATAGACCTGATTTTGCCAGTATCTCACTTACACCAGTGAGTGTTTATTTGCACTTCATCACAGCACAGGACTCACTGGGCAGGCGATGATGTGCAGTTCCAGGCACTCCCTGGCAAGATGTTCTTCACAGGAAGACTGTATAGTTTCATAGCTATATCCTTTTCTGGCAGTGCTGTTCTGCATTACAGCCACTGTTTTCTGCTGCTTATTCCAATCTCTGGAGATCACATCATCAACTGGTGCAACAGGGTGTGCAGCCATGTAGTGAACTGGATTGGAAGGCTGATTTGCATTAAAAATAACTTTTTAATCTTTTGATGTGTTATTTTTAGCCTGGCTAGTCACTTGACCTAAGTCACAGCATGGCTGGATAAACTGATACACTGCTGCCATAGTCACACTGAGAAAAAGTGGTCAGGATAGGGGAGATAAAAGCATTGTTTCAGAAGGAAAAAGTCTCTGGATGTTCCTGAGAAGGGCTGGGCTGGCAACTAGACTGCACAGAAGGAGTGTTGTGTAGGCTGTGTGTGTAGGTTGTTGCAGATGTGAATCTGCCTTTAATAGAGAGATCTTAATATGAATTGAAAGGAGCTTGAAGTAAAGCAGCAAAAATAATCAGACCTGTGTATTTGTGTACAAATGCATGAAGAGGATTGGCCAGGTGTGAGCAGCTGGAGGAATTGAGGATGGCATAGGAAGGTGCAGGTGCAGAAATACTTAAATGGTGTAAGCATCACTGATGACAATGGTTATGGTAAAATAATGAAAAATAATAATAAACTTACCTGGATTTGGGTGTGGTTGGTTTGGTTTTTTGGGGGTTTTATTGTATTTTTACTGTCAATGCAATGCATTGTAGCATCAAAAAATTTCTGTTTCTGTCAGAATAGTTTCTCAAAGGTTCAATTTCTTGGAACTCATAAAACTGAGTTGGATAAATACTAGAAAAACATACTGTATGAAGCAATTCTCCATTTGCAGAGAGATGAATGACTGTGATCTGTTACACATTTCCATCTCTTAGTGAATCAAAGGTTGTTGCAAATGCTGTTGAAGACCACAGCTGTAATTCAGATGGGAAATTCAAGATGAATGCAGAGTATGCTGTGCAATCATGTAATTGGACATACTACTACCTTTTATCTGCTTGCTTGTTCTTACTCCTTCATATTGCAAGCATTCCTTTGCAACAGTCAACTGTGAATGAGATGGTGGGCTGGATTCCAGTGAGGTTTCAATTGACTTCAGAGGTCAGAGTGTTGTAGTTAAACCGCGCTATCTGTTTATAAAGCAGTCCTCCTTGTGTAGACAGAGTTGCTGGTGACTGGAATATTTTGAGACAGGAATTTTCAACCAGTTTCTTGCACAATGGTGAAATGGTTTGTAGCCTTTTAAAAAAGAGTGGGCACAGAAAAGTTTAATCCTGTACTGAACCAGCAATACAGATTTTCACTTCTATGTGGAGGACTCCCAGTCTTGGTAGTCTAGGACTGTAAATGTCTGGTAGGTATTGGCTGATCTTTCTGTGCATGAGGGATTAACTTTGATTTTCCCTTTTTTTCCCTTCATTATGTAATCAAAGCTTTTTTAAAAAAAATTGCAACAGTGAATACTACTAAAAATACAATTCCAGTTAGTCCTTATATTTCTAGTCAGGTCTGTTCCTCTCATCTACTTACTAATACAAATATTGGAAATGAAATTAAAGGTCTAGTTGGAATGATACTTCACCTATTGTCTCGTCTCTTACAAACTCAAATCTTGATTTTGGCTGTGCCTGGCTTTAATTATGCTGAATTCCTGGAAGCTGCTATCAGACTATTTCATTCCTCAATGGTAAAAGTATCTTGAAACCAAAATATCTCATAAGGTTATGTCTGCATTTGAGTTGGTATTGGAAAAACTAAACTGCGTTTGGTTTCTGGATCAAACTCTTATTTCCATCCAGACACTGAAGAGGACTAGATGGTAGGCTTGCTTTCTAACACATCTGTATTAAATATATGATATGGAGATATGGTTTAAATGTAATTGGTTATGATTTATGTATAGCTATGGAATTTGAGAATCATCTAATGATTTTCCCTTTAAACAGTGTTTTTTAATGCACCAGTGTGGTGTGCTTGAAGATTTCATTTTTTTAGAGTTCTCCCTTTCATCTAATCTTTTTCTCATCCTTCTTTGTGTGTTATCTAATTCTGGCATTTTCTTTATTTGAAATCTAATCCATGACATGAGTTTTAAGTAGTCAGGTGAGTAATTCTACTGATTGTAACTCCATGTGAAAAACCTTCTAAGAGTCAACTCTTTTGACTCTGTTCTCTCATGATCTTCTTCTTTAAACTGGATATGTATCAGTGGTGCTGAACAAGAACAACCTGTTTTATTCTTGTGATTACGTGCTTCTGGCCTACCTTGTAAGTATGAGAATGAAGCGAGAAACATGTTGGACTTGTCCTGACTTTCATAGCTCCGCCAATACAAGTCTTCCTAGTCTCATATATTTTAAATTCCTTCTGATTTCTACAAAAAATGAAAATGGTGGGGTTTATGACATATTTAAATGGTTCCTGTAACAGATAAAACCATGAGTTAATTCTGCTACTACTGAGTGTGTATCTGAGGCTTATTATTGACTCAGTTGCCTTTCTTTGTATTGCAGTGAAGAGGCAGACTCAAATAATAGGATGATGTGGGCAAGAAATAGTGGTTTATACTAGCTGTTAAGTTAGGTTTATTCTAATTCTCTTTGAATGCTCTTAGCCATTGCAGGACTGTACTCTAATGTGAGAGTATCAGCCACATGGTTAGGTTAGATTAGGAAACCAATTATTTTATGCTACATCTTCAGTTCTTACTGTACTGAATTCACAAGCCACACAGTCTGCAAAGGGTGGTTTAGATGGTAAATCAGTAATCCCATAAGACCTTTCTCCTAGACTGTAGCCCTTTACTCTGAAGTTTGTTTATTTTTATCTTTTGTATCCAAGGATTTTAAAGGAAGAACTATGGTTTTAATTTCACTGAGGAACAGAATCAGCCTGCTGAAATGCAAGCATTGTTTACAAAGGTACATAATCTTATTATAGTTCTTTATTCAGTGCTAGTTCTGAATCCAACATATGAATAGCCCTGAATACTGTATGTAGTTGAGGATATTTTCTATGTATTATTCCACTGTTGTTCATCAAAGAAGTAATTTATGGGACACAGGTTGACAGACAAGTTAGCATCTAACATAAAACAGCAATCAGTATTTTGATGTATGTGTGGTATGTCATGCTACGTGTTTCTGAAAGCTGTGTTGATTTACTCGACGAGGATGTAGGTTGCACTTCTGTGAGGCACAAATGAATGTATTTTCTGAGATGTAACTTACAATGCGTCATTAATACTTACAAATACTTACAAATGTCTTGGAGGGAAATAATTTCTTAATTAAGCAATTAATGCAACGAAATTTCAGATCAGCAAGGGTCAAATCCTTCTCCCTGTTCAGTGCCCTCTAAACTCTATGGCAGTTAAAACCAGGTTTCAGAAATCTTTTTCCTGCGTGGGGATTCTGTCATGGGTTGCTAAAAGCTACACAATTGCATTCTGCAGCCTTCTGGATCTAAAGCACATCCAGTTTTTGCAAGGGAAGGCAGATAAACTCTTCCATTTAAGGTTTTTTTTGATATAAATATATATGTACAGGAGCCTACTGTTTGGCTGGGTTGTTATTAAACATGCTAAGGTTTAGTTTTAGTTGTACAGACTGGGAAAAAAGAAACAACCCACTTCTGGGAAACAGCCTTCAATAACCTTTGCTGCCAGAATAGCCCACTAACTAATTGCAAACACATGGAAATATTTATAAAGACCAGGGCATGGACTCAGAAATGACTGATCTCCTGCTCTGGTTTAGCATATATGAGTGACAGCCCTTAGTAACCCTGCTCTCTGTCAGAGGAGGTCTGCTTTATCACACTGTGACAAAGTACAGCTGCTCTGAAGGCAATGGGCACCCCAAAATATTTCAATAAAAATAGCTTATACTAAGAGGAAAAAGATTTTGAAAAAACTGTTGCCTTGCTAAGAATTAGAAAGGACAGTTTATTTTTGCTTTCTATCAGTGCATTGTCTGTTTTTGGAAATTTGAGGAGATTTCAAAAATCTTGTGTATTTCTGTTATCTTTTCAGTGTTACTTGATGCTTAGCAAGAATAAGTAATGGCTGTAATACAAATGTTGGCCTACGAACAGCAGGGCCCTGACATCACAGCCTTAGAGCACTGAACACATTTTCTCTTCCCCTGTGAACTGTTCTCCTCCAGAAGGGTCATGTTTGTATAAAAAGAGCATGGAGGGAAAAAAAAAAAAAAGACTGTCAAGTTTCTAGTAATTTTCATGTAAATAGCAGTTTATTCATTGTTTAGTGTCTGGGGGGTTTGTTGTTTATTTCTTGGGGTTTTTTTTGTTTTTTCATGTGAAATGATGAGCAAAATATAGATGTATAGTTACTATTCCTTTGCCACAACACTGTTGAAAAGTGAACACAATTTCCATTTTAATTGATGTCCAATATATTCATCCAATTGATGTCCAATGTTTTGCTTAGCTTTTGGAAAAATATCCTAGTTTATTACCAGTAATTTCTTTTATAATCAGGTAGTCAGAATTTGGGGTGTTTCCATGAGAAGCCATCCAGACCCATCATATCTTTTGGTGTCTACGGAACCAGTTTTGAAATCTCCAGAGGGTTAGGGATTTTGAAACAACTCTTAATGGTATTTGGCATTTGTTCAGCTACCTCTCTCATCACCACAAAGTACAAAGTTCCTTACACATGCTTAACAGAAAAAAGGGATTTGAGAGAGAATTTCAAGCTGTTGTTTTAGTGAGGGTCATTTTATTTTATGCTTGATGAAAAATCCTGACTATTTGGGCTGAATTTCCTTACAGTTAAAAGGCAAGTGGTATGTCTCCAGTTTTACAGAAGATGTGAGTGTATGCTTTCAATCAGAAATATGAGTGGCCTATAAATCAGCTTGTGTTTTGAGTATTCCTTTCTTCCTTGCTGTTATTTTTCATCATGTGTGATGCATATGAAGAAGCAAAGCCCACATTTCCTTCAGGTCTGAGGTACTGACAGTAAAATGTATGCAAGAGCTTGAGAAGAAGAGAATGTAACTGTCTCTTATCTGAGTCCCAGAAATTCTGGCTGTGTACTGCCTGTTTTCCTAAGAGTTGGATGTTAAAATGTTGTGAGTATGGATCAAGTTCTGTCTGACTTCATACTTCCAGTACGGTAAAATGACTTCTGTTTTCAGAGTATGCTACTTATGTTTCTAGAAAGTACATAATTTTAATGCAAATCTGGCACTGAGGATTAATTTAGTCACTATCTGCCCAATCTGTGTTGTGTACTTGTTTTTCTTGTAGCGTGGCGCAGTTTTCTTTTTTTAAATAGCACAACAGTATCAGGAACTTTGGTGTCCCATATATTGCCAAGTCAGTAGTGATTATTTTAATTTATTTTTATTATAGTTAATTTTAATTATTAATATTATTTATTATATTAAGTATTTGCTTTATACAACCAGGAAGTCCTTCACTGTCTTCAGTGCCTTGGTTTCTGATAGAAGTTTGCACTAGAAGAAAGCTGGAAAGTTGTTGTAGAATAACAGACCTTCAGAGCATTTATTCGTGTGCTGGACTATATAGCATTCAAAAAAACATAATATATTCTCAATTTACTTTGAGTCTGATAGTTTTTCTGTTTATTTTGACTTTTGGTATTGGATATACAGTGACTAAATAAATCAAGCATATAGGCAGAGAAAGAGAAATAAATGCTCTTTACTCTTTGACCTCGTAAAAGAGACAAAATACTCCATTTGTTGGAGGAGAAGGTTGGGACACAAATCAATTTCCAACACACAGCAAGCTGATTAAGGGAGATGAAAGCATACTTTCTAGACAAATTAATAAGGTAAAACAACAAACAATAAATTTTATTCCATTAATGTTTTCAAATTGAATTAATTAAAAATAAATCTCTCTGAAAAGAGTTGACCATTGTATTACACAGAGCAGAAGAATTCCTATTTGTTTTCCAGGATGTGTACCTTTTCTATGTTAGAACAAAAGTGATGTGGTGGTTCCTGCTCGATGCATAGGTGGGATCTGCACTGGGAATCCCCACTTACAGGAGGGTCCTCGCCAACACTGAATGGGAATTATCTAATGCTACTTTAATTTTGGTTGTTTTGAACACCTAAAGTTTTCTTTTTCTTCAGAGCATTTAACTATTTATCAGGGTTTTTTTCCTACATTGTGGTCCAGTTCACTACTGTTAATTTACTACTATTAGTTTCCTAAAGATTGTTTCTATAGTGAACACTTTCAACATACACATAAACATGGGGCCCTACCTAGCAAGAATTTTTTATCACATCATCCATAATTTATCAGTGTTGTTTTCATTTACCACCTGCCTCCCATTATGGCTATTAAAATTGGCTAATGTTTTTCAGGATTAATTTTCTTAAATGTAAAAGGTATAAGGCTGGAGGTAAGAAAGCAGAACATGAACAATCCATCAATGTGTAATGTACATACATCTTTCATATTCATTGTGAATTTTTTCCCTTCTAACTCATGTAATTTGTCTAGATCAGCAAATGTTTCACTATTGCAATAAACAAGAAATTTCTCTCATAATTAAGTTACAGTGTTACTTGGGAAATGACAGTATTCTGATTTTTAAACATTTTTAACATATTTAACATTTTAAAGTTACATTTTTTAGAAATATATTATAGCTCTTCAGGAATGAAAGAGATATTTCATTTAGCAGTCAACTTTCCTGAATCATTTATACATCATTTAGGGACTTCACATAAAGGAAGAGCAAGGTGTATTAAACATCTGTGTCATCAGAAAACTGGATCAGTGTTTGGAAACATGATCAACTTTTAAATTGTTCATTAAGAAAAATACTCCCAGATGCATAATAATAAAGTTTTAAAATATTATTTTATACTTATAAATAACATTTGAATTTCAGAATGGACTGCTGTTATAGCATTACTTGATAGTATGTTTAGCAAATAAAAATAATCAACCAACCCAACCCAGTCAGAAAACGCAAGCAATGGATCAAAACAAACCAGCCAACAAACAAAAGTCCCCCCAAACAGTAAAGAAATTTTGTAACTATTAAATGAAATTAATTTATTTACATATGAAAGTTTTAAGAACTGTAACACTAAGTTATTGTTGTAACAGTATTACACACCTGAACACTTAAGAATTCATTGTTCAGAGAGAGAAATTCATACACATTTTTGGTGGCATTCTTGGAAAAAACTCAGACTTCAGGTATGACTGAGGAAACTATGATTTCTTTTTTTTTTAAAAGGGGGCTTTCAAAGACTGGATTCATTTAGTTTGGCAAAGGCTACAAAATTAAAATGTATTTAAAAAAGCAAAGACTTAAGTGATCACAGCTTTTGGCTCTTACAGAGAAGGAAATGCCTTTAAAAATTCCATATTGCGCCAAAGTTCATTCTCTGCCTCCCCCCTCTTTCTAGCCCCTGTTTAATGTTGTGTGGAACATCTGTTTAGGGAAAGTAAGGCTAGCAACAGATTTGTTAACCCTTCAGCTCATAGATGTCCAGATTTATTGTGACTGGGTTATTTTCTTACCAGACCATTGTATTTTGGGTGCTTCTTACTGCATTCATTTTTTTCTGCCTTTTTCTTACCACCTTGTTTTTTGTTTATTGTTTGGTTTTTGTTCAATATAGGAAACAAAATAAATAAGAGCAGAAAAGCAAACATGGCAGTTTATCACTGTTTTTAAGAAAACAGATCAGACCATAAAGCTAGTGAGAAGTAGGTGCATTGGATAGCTATCCTTGACCTTACTGCCTTCATTTTGGGTATAAAGGTCTAAAGAAATTTTTCTGCATCTCTTTATGACATTTTTGTGAAGAGGTGCCTTGTGCCTTTATTGCAAGGATAATCTGGATTTCAGTGAACGTGTAAAGGCAGAGACACTTAACAGGGAACTGAAAATGGAGGCTGTGACTTTGTTTATGTATACATTTTAGGAGCAGATCATATTCCATGCATAAGCATGAGGCAACTCTTGAATCTTCTAGGCTGTTTCATAAATTAAAGGGGTAATCTGGATCTGCAAACTCAATCTGTTTTTCTAAACCAAGTGTCTTTACAGCCCTTGCACATTTTCAGTTACACATTTGTCTTTAACCCTGGCTCTTTTGTCATAGAGCTGGCTGCAGTATTTCTGATTTCTGATGCCTGGAACTTGGTTACCTTTTGCTGGGTGTCCATAGTATGTCTTTTTCTGCTGCTCAGGAGATAAGCCTGAGCTGACTAGGGCCTCACTTGCCTCAGGCACAGAGTTTTCTTTTTGGTCTTTACAGATGATAGCAACTGAATGCTGCTATTCTCTCTACTCCAGCAACTGAGGTCCTCTCATCAAATATCCCCAGTTGTTATAGCTGAAATAGCTGAATTCAGAGGAACAGTGATGTCTCTGAGATACCTGAGCCACCAAAGACACCATTTTTCCAGAAGTCTTTTCTTAAAGCACTTTCTCTTTATTCACCTGTAACAGCCATAATCCTCACCAACTCGCTGTGTAGTGCTCTAAGTTTTGTTTGATTCTGCTGACAGAGATATGGAACAGAAGTGAAAATGTTCAATATGAAGATAGATGCTTTAAGTTTCTTTAACTAGACACTTTTCCACCCAAGTTCATAGCTACTGTTGACTGATACTGCAGATTTAATTAAGTTAATGTTTCTGAGACCTAACTAATGAGATAAGGAGAAAGAGATGGATAAACAGCATGAAAATTGACTTCCCTCATATTAGCCTAGTGACCTGCCTTTGGCTTGCGAAGAACATTTCTAATGTATATTTGGGATGAGTTCTCTGAAAATGCCTGGCTAGTAACATAAGAGTTAGCTGGTTTGTTTCTTTCATTTCACAGAGCACAAGATTCATAATATTTTGTTAGGTTGTCAGAAAACAGATGAGCAAAAATGTGCTTAAAATTCTCATTAAAAATACAAAATAACAGAATTAATGTATAATAATGATGTTCCTGTTTAGCCAGGTCGATACTTTTAAGAATCTGTTTATCTAATAAATGATGAGCTCTTTACAGAAAGATCTCCAATAATTTTTTAAAAAATTTTGACTATCAGTTAAAACACATTTCAACCACCAAGAGTCTGTTTCTCTCTGTTTATTGAGATTTCTTGAGGTGGTAAGTGTTAGAGATTACAAAGCTTGTAACTACCACATATCTGTGCTAAAGACAGCATTCAAGAATTTTGAAAAAGCTTTGCTCAGAATATAGAAACAGAAATCAAATGTATAAAAGAGAGCAAAACCAGGGGCACTGTTGAGTACTAAATCTCCAAGAAACTTGATTTAGCATCAGTTTGAGCCAGCAAATCCATATTACACAGCATCGTTAGATCCTCCAGCTTTTATTTCTGAATACAGATGCACATGCAGTGCATAATTTTGCAATTGCAAATAAAAGCCCTGTGGTAACATTCCATATTCTCAATGCTCAGCACCTGTGAAAAGGGAGTTCAGGGGGGCTGACTACTAAAGGCTGGAAGTCCAGCCTTTAGCTTCCACAGTGTTTACCAAGGGTCAAATTTTCATTTTTGTGTCTTTAAAATTATTGTTTTTAAATAGAGAAAGAGAAAGTAAGGTCTGCTTAACCAGATACTCTGAAATCTGTATTAAATGCAGTGAACCAAATGTACTCACAAAGCGAGTTCTGGTCAGGTCTTCTGCATTGCTATGGCATGTTCTGGTTGAATGACAGAAGATAGATACTGTGTGTTGCACTTATGTTGTTGGATCCTGTACTTACCATTTTGTTGCATAGCGATGGCTCTTTGCCATTTCTTTTCTTCCCCAGAACTGCCCCTGCTTGGTTAGTGCAATTATAATTATATTGTTGCTGCTGTATAATTACAGTGCTGCAGGGTTTTTATGCTTAGAACTTACATGCTTGGCAAAACACTGAAAATTGAAGTGTGATGGTTCACTGACTGTTAGACCAGTGTGACATCAGTTGCGGACCCTGTGGTGGTCACTGCAAGAAATTACCACATTTAAAAAAAAATATATGAATAAAGACGTTAGTTGGTAGAATGTGTCACAGACATTTCTATTTTTGTTCAAGCATGTCCTGATTTTATTTAATGTGAAAATGATGGAAGAATGCATACTGCCTCAAATGCAGGCCATGTAACCACAATAACCTGGCTTTAGCTGTATGTATCTGAGCTACTTAGGTTCTGGGATTAAGCAAATACTGCTATCACTTCTGATTTGTGTTTAACAAACGTAGCTGTATTTCTGAACTGAGTGTGTAGGGTTTACTACATTTGTACCCAGCTGGAGGTGATTTTAACCTTTCTGTCTGCTTTTGGATGTTGCAAGATCCTTGTTTCCAGATACTTCTGCTCCTTGTCTCCTTTTTACAGTCCAACAGAAGACTGTTTCTATTGCTCTGTGCTGGGTACTGGAGAAAAAGGATCTGTCTCTAGGTACCAGAAAAGAAAGCTGTTCTCACTTGCACCTGGTCCAACCAATTGTAGCCATGTTCAGTCATACAGTGTTAGGTCAGATGCTGTGTCACCACTTTGCAGTGCTGTGAATGTTGAGGTTTTCCCAGTAAAGATTGGGCAAACCTCTTCCCTAACAACCTGATTAGGTTTCCAGCTCACTGCAATACGTTCCTGTCAGTCTCTGGAACCCCAAAGTGCAGGTCACCACCTTGGATGATACTGAAGGTGAATGGGAGAGTGAGGCTTCTACATTGCCTAAAGTTATTGCTGCATGAGCTCTAGTAAGCCAGAGTTTCTTGACTTAGATGTTTCATCTGCTCAGCCTTGAAGCCCTCTGAGGAGGACCAGTGCATAGGTCTCTGTAAAGGAGGATGAAGGGAAAGATGATTATGAATGGAAAGCAAGCTTGGGGGCAGGGGAGAAGGTGAATAGGCGGAGTTCTCAGACACCATCACTCAGGACTTTGCTATGCTCTTCTGTTCCTGCATCCTAAGTCCCAAAATGCCAGGTCTACTGCTGAGCCATCTCCTATCCTACTGGAAGTTAATACCTGGTATTGTGCAGTATCTGCAAAATGCCTAGTGCTAGGAGCAGCCAGACAGCTCCTTTGAGATTAGCTCAATTCACTTGGGCATGGTGCTAACAATGCCAAGGTCACAGACTCAATCCACGTGTCAGTCA
Organism: Trochalopteron elliotii; assembly: GCA_024734555.1. Classification (NCBI taxonomy): domain Eukaryota; kingdom Metazoa; phylum Chordata; class Aves; order Passeriformes; family Leiothrichidae; genus Trochalopteron; species Trochalopteron elliotii. The sequence continues at coordinate 429,362 of JANPWX010019552.1, forward strand.
TTGACTTAAGAGCTGGACTCAGTGATCCTTATGGGTCCCTTCCAACTAGGACTATTCTGTGGTTATTGCTCTTCTGTGATTTTAGTATGTACTTAGGTCTCATGGTGGTGCAGAGAGGAAAAAGCTTAGCCAGAAAAAGAACTTTTACTGCTGTCATACTGCATTTATTTTTTGTACAGTTCCATGTGTCCTTAGTTTCCTCTTTTGCTGATTCTGTGAGCAAATATCTGGAAGACAGGGGTGGCCACCCACTGGCCACCAGAATATCTACAGGGCCACTGGTACCTGAGGAAATCATGAATACAAATATCTTTATAACAGTACACTCTTACCATTTTGCAACATTTTTACTACCTAATATGGTATCAGAGCTCAGGCAACTGAAGCTAATTATATCAGCATAGCCAAACAGGAGGATCAGCTTCATACCTTTCAGGGAGCTCATTCTGGTTTGTGAGCAAATTAGGCTTTATAAGTTGTTTGCTTTTCCCTGATAACTTAGAGTTGTTAAAATTTATTCATATATGATTGTAATAAGCAATTATATATTATATATACACCTATATTTATGGCTCAAAATCAGTTCAAGAGAGTAGATCCGAAGTAAAATCCTTGGTGTTTTTTATTCTGCCTTGCCACGTGGCTGTCTGAATGGACTTCCTTCATTTGAATAGAAATAACTTTATCTTAAGAAGATACTGAAAATTTTCTGTGGAACTGTAAATAAACTCCATAATATCATAGGCTATCACAGACCAAAACTGTGAGGAAAACCTCTTGTTAAATAAGTGCCAATAAACAGTACAACAGAAAAATATGTTCAAATTTTATGCCAATCAGCATTAGCACAAAAGTGAATCTTGGTGGTGGAAAGCTTGATTGAACTGGCAAAGTAGCTGGGGAAAAGTTAATACCTTTATTTTAGTACTGTGGTTTTGGTCAAGAACACCTGTATTGAATCACAACATGCCATTTCCATTCTTAAGCAACTTACATTTTGCTTAAGTGATGTAACTGCCTGATTAAAATTTAGACCTTCAGATTGGGATCAGGTATGCCTCAAAATAACTGAGCCAGTGATACAAGTTTTTAGGTAATTACAAAGCTAGCTAAGCTAGTTCTGCTTCTGCTGATAAACACAGCTGTAGCAGTTTGTTAGATATTTATATAGGAAAGAAAAGGGAAACATTAGTTTCTGCCTTTATTTTCCATTAAATGCTTCTCCTAACATGTTTCCTAACATTAATTAATATCAAACTCTTTGAATCCAAGTGCCAGCTAGGCACCTGGCCCATACCAACAATTTGAAGTGTTCTGATTTCACCTGGACAATTTGACTGCTGCAGAAAACACCTCATCGCCTAAATAGGCCCTTTCAACTCCCTCTTCATTTCTCTTAGGGAAACAGAAGACAAATTTCTAACAGTAAATGACTTAATTGAAAACAACTTAATGAAGTCTTTTCACTGTACAGTCCATGTACTTAGGGAGGTGTTGTTTTATATCAAAGCAATTATTATGCTCCCACCCAAGGACTTTAAAGCAAATTTATTCGTGGCCTCAGATGGAGTAGGTAGGCTAGTGCCTCTCTTGTCACTTTTACTGATGTATTTCAGTTTTGGGGAAATTCTGTCTATTGTCCTCTCTGTACACCATGCCTTGCTGTTGAAACATAAAGTGAAAATACTTCTATACCATGAGAAAGGGAAAAAAATGGTCTTAAACCAGAAATGAGCTCTTTTATTTTTTTTTCAAGTTGAGATAATGGGTAGGGTGATGCCAATTACCAAACTGCACTGCCAGCTCCATGCTGCTATATTTTATTAAAAGAAGAAAATGAAATCTTGTGCCCTTTGGTTTCCAAGCAGTGTAACTCAATCCCTTTTCCTCCAGGTTCTAGGTAATGAAAAACAGGGTGGAAAAAAATTAATATAAGGTAATATAATTCTGCCTATAATTGAAATTGGAAAATCAGAAAACTTTTACTTTCAGTCTTCTTTTAATTTTGTTTTGCTTTGTTTTTTTTAGGGTAATATTTGTTGTCTTTGGTAATTAGAAGTGTTTAAACAGTTTATGAGTATGTTACTAGTATACTTTTTTTCTGATAGGGCAAGGCACTTCATCAGTAGAGTGGTTTAATATACATTTATTATGTTTTCTCATTTCCCAAGATTTAAACGTTAGCGTAAGCATTTATTATCCATGGTTGTGCTATTTGTGTATAAAACAAGTGTTGGTAAAAAGCACAGTAAAATAAAATCTCTTTAACATTCATATGGAAAATTACTTTCCTAAAATATGTTTTTGATTTGAAACATGTTGACTTAATAAATACAGTTTTATCTGTAGTAGTGAATTGAACTGATTGTTTCTTGTTACCATGCACTTTGAGATTTTAGACCTGGATCTCAGCCGCTCACCTCATTTTTATTCATAGATCGTAAGAGAAAAATAAGGTTTCCTGGCTTTTAAAATCCCAGTTGGTTTTTCAGCTTTGAATGAAGTCAAAATTTGGAATGAAGCAAAGACTCACAATGCACCTGTGGAATAGTCTGTTTCTGTCAAAAGCTGGTGTAGCATTTTCAGCTTATTCTAGCTCCAATTCCTTTGTCTTTGGCTTCTGTTTTTTCAAAGATCTGTTTTTTTCTTGAATGCTTTAAATACTACTGAATATTTTTGTAGCTTAAAATAATTGTTTTTACTAGGTTGCTGCTTTACACGGAATATTTTAATATTTAAATATAAATAGGGCATTTGAAAACAAAGTGTTTTTAAATAAAGATCTAAAAAGCAGCTATTACAAACAAACAAACAAACAAATCTACCCAGGCCAGACCCCTGAGATCTGAAAAAGTGTCATTTTGTAGAAAACAAATTTAATAGAAAGGAATGATGGATTTTTCCACTTCAGTAATCACAGTTTTGTGTTAGTTGGTTTCTCCCATGGGGGCTGCTTACCGGCTAAAGCAGTTCCCCAGACCAACCCAAACAGTTTGTGGGTCCCCCAGTTCTGCTGGCTGTGCGTGGTTAAGGCTGGAAGAACGGAGAGGGCTCTGGCTTGGGTTGGAAAAGGTGTTTATTCAGTGGTGCTCCATGTGCCAGGAGTGCACTTGCCAGAACATGTGCCAGAACAGCGATTTGGGCCCTTGTGCCTCTTCTTACCAGGTCGCACCTGGGCGGAGCACACTCTGGGCCAATGGGAAAGGAAGGGGTGGGGTCCAGGACAGGGTGATACCAGGTGCTATTTTGGGTACAGGTGTGGAAGGGGCTTTGGAAGGAACCTACCAAATCCAGACAAATAAACAAAATACAGATGCAAATTTGAAAAACTCAATCATGCACCGCAACAGTTTTGCTCATCACTTTGAAAGCAGGCTGATGCAGGGGGGAATGTAGTTTTGTTCTGTCAAAGTGCCATCTATACAAGAGAATTGTTTTGTATGAAAGAAAAAATAGATGTTCTAGTTGAGATTATTTTATGAATGACTCCTGCCATGTAAAACTTCCACTTCAAAGCACGGAGCAGTAAATACACCATGTCTTTGCTACACAAGCGTGTTTAAAATAGACATTTTTCATCAAGCAATATGTGATCTTGTCCTTGTACACAAATAAACAAGCTTTGCCATATACTGCAGGTGGTACTGTTTCCCTGCCAAACATTTAGGGAGCTTACCATTGCAAGGCAGGTCTTGTTCCAAATACCATGCAGAACACTGATGGGTGAGACACCAGTTTTAGTGTTAGGAATCTTTACAGCCTGTTAGAGCAGGACAACAGACTGCATTCTCTTCTGCAAAATAATTCCAGCTTCATGTAATCTTTGTTCCTTCCTTCGCAGCATATTTATGAAAGTATTTTTCTCCTTTGATCCAGAGTATAGAAAACTCTTTCAAGATCTACATTGCTACGTAGGGGCTTTGTAAGTTTATGACTTCTGTCACATAATTTTTCTTTCAAACTGTGTGCTTACATAGAGGCAAGCTGGAAAATTGAGTGTTTCTAGAAGGCTGTCTGACAATCAAGGCAATATCAAATTTTTCCATTAAGAATACCAGATCTATGTCATGTGTGATTTAACCAGCAGTTTCTGCCTGAAGAACAGTGTTCACTTTGTTTATTGGAAGATTACTGAAAATCTTATAATTTATCACGAGTCCGTCAGAAACAAACTTTGGCTGATTTAGTGCCTCATTTGGAATGGAAGTGTACATATTTTATCTTAAATGTTGATTGTTCTGTTTCAAGTCCTACATTCTAGCTTTCTGTAGAATAAAAACAGCTTTAGTACATGTTTTTGTAAAATGACAGACTGTATTAATGAAAGAAGATGCTTTGAGGCATGCTGCTGTGAGTTTAAAATACACTGTTTACTTATTTTAAAGTTGTTTTTCAAAAGAAAATAACTGGAGTGCAAGGCTATTATAAAGAATGATGAAGTTTGTAGTCCTTTTTCACACATAAACTAGCATGTGTAGCTTTAGAGATCTGGGCTGGTTGATTTAAAAAGAGTAAATGCCTATTTCTTACATCAGTCACAGCTCTTTCCTCTATGTTAAAGTGGTGAGTATAGGCTGCTAAGGATTAAAGCCATTTAAAGTTTCTGCTTCCTTAAAATCCTTTTGTCTTCCTTGCTCTCTGCTTGCACTTTGGTTACATGGTATAAGCAAGACAATTAACAGTCGTGTGCACCTGGCTGTTTTATCCAAAACAATGTTTTCATTCTTTGTAACAGCAGACGCTCCATTATTCTGATTGTGAAACAACTGGCTTGTGTAGGTCTCATGAGCTTGTAGATTACAGCTAAAACCCTGCGCAAAATTGAGGCAGATACATAAACAAGCATTTCGACTAGAGTGTAATTTCTTCTATGTGCAGATTACATTTCCTTACGACAAAGCCTGAGAGATCAGATAAAAGCCATATGCGGTTTTCCCATTCTCTTATTCTGGTTCTGTTACTCCCAATCTGTTCTCAGAAAGAGTGGCTGGGAAAGCTTTGGGTTGGCTTATGTTTCCTCACATGTGCTACCAGGAGGTTGAATGACTTTATAGAATTAGCAAGCTGTTCTTTCAGAAACAGGAGTTAATGGCATGACTCAGTCTGGCACTTAATGGCACTTTACAGCTGCAACAAATGAGTTTCAGTTTTTCACAGATACTAAGAAATTGAAAAGCTCCAGGAAGAGGATTAGCCATTCAAACTTTAATTGTTTTTGTAGTTAAAAAGTATTTTACCTGAACATCTCTCATTCTCTTCTGTAATTAAGCTATTAGTGTATTCTTCTAGAAACCATCTCAATGTCAGTGGTCATGTAGATTCAATCTTTTCAGCCTGGGATTAAAAATAAAGCAATGTACACTTCAAATTATGAATGTCTTTGTGCAAAGAAGTTGCGCATTTGATGTTTTATGTGTTATCCATCAAGAGTTTTCTATTTGTGACTCCAAATTATATTTCAAATGCCACAGTTTATTTTTCCCCTTAACCCTTGGTGTCATGTATTTTCTAAAATGCTTTCCAAGACTGGGGTTACTTTTAGCCTTCACATCTCTGATATGTGAGAAATGGAGGCTCAGGTGGTATGGTTAAAGGAGCTTATGTTATACCAGGGATGTGAGTAGGTGATCTGCATAGAACTCTGTTTACCAGCTGGCTTCCTGTTTTTTCCTGATGAGTCTTCTTTTCCCCTCTTCCCATATATCACTACATGTAACCTGTTCTTCTGGAGTCCTGCAGTCCCTCCATCCTGCCTGTCTTTTAATTCATCTCCATATGGACTTCTTCCCCTTTGCTCTGTTTGGTTTGCCAGAGTGAAGTTGCAGTACATGCTGCAGGACAAGGAGTGTGGCTGCTCGACCAGATGTGAGCCATACAGCTGGCATATATGCCCTTCCTCACTCAGCAGCCAAGCTCCACTATCCCATCAGATTTGCCTGCTTTATGATCCTTTGGCTAAGCACCACAATCCGCCTCTCAGTGGGGAAAGGCAGAGTTTTAACTTTGCCCACACATGTTGTAGGTCTGATACATGTCTGTTGACTTAATGAGGAAGCAAGTGACAGGAATAAACAAGACACCTTTAAATACCACAGATGATTTCTGATATAGTTGGCATCTGGTTCTGCCAGTGTGAAATGTTTTGACAGGGAAGCTGAAGCAACACGCATCTGCCATTCCACCAAACTCAAAACCCAAGCAGCTCCGAAAAATACACTGTGCTTTCTACCTTTAAGAGCCATTGTTCCAGAGAGAGCAAACTGGAAAAGAGAATTTTGCACAATTCAGAGCTATTGACGGTGTCTGCTACTTGAAGAAAAATGCGTGCAGTGCTACCCAGATCTGGGGAGCAGGGGTGCCACCGTCAGCTCCCAATGCAAAACTTCACAGTTGTACTTTCTTCCTCTTCTTTCTGGCCTGAAGATCAGCTAAGCCACAGCTGCCATCTCTGTCTTGGTTTGGTTATGCAAATCTCTGTCCCTGTCTCCCCTCCTCCCCCTTCTCCACATCTACTTTCCTGTGCTTCCGCAGAAACAGACGTATTTTCCCAGGGGCAGGTTCTGTGTTTGCATGAGTTAAGAGTGTGAGTCTGATGTCTTGGCTCGTTAAAGGAAATGGAAATCCCATCTCACTAAGGTCATAAACACTCACCTTTGTGCTAGGTGCATGGTCACTACCCGTGCTTTATCACAAAACCCTTAATTTCTTGTTAAGTGCATCTGTGGTCTGAAATGTGGAATCCAGAATGTTGTTTTATTAATTTTTTGAGCTAGTTTTCAGAAAATCACTCAAATTTCAGCATTGTTGAATATCTTTTAAATTGTGCATGCTTAAAAGATGCTGGAGGAGTGGGACTGCATAAAAAACCCCTATGAATTAATATTTACTGTGTGCATATTTATGCATATGCAGGTTATTCCTACCTATGTAAATGCACTCTTTGCAATGTAGTGCAGATTGTCTTTCATACACACATTGTTCAAGTCTCCAGTTGCCTACAAATAATGATCAATTCTCTTAATGCTGTCAATTTTGAAAGGAAACATGCATTGGAAATGTTGGAGATAAGAGATGTATGAATTTCTACTTCTTTGGACATCTTGGATCATTGAGATCAAAAGGCTCCCTATTTGAAAAGGTTCACCCGTTGCTATTTTCGAAGGTCTGCAGAGCACCAGTCTCAGTTTTAAGTTCAGTTAGGAGATTGTTTAGTGTATAAGTAATAACTCTTCCATAACACATCTCCAGAGCTGTTTATACATGAGCAAAGTTACACATTTGTAAAAATGAAAGGAGACTTGAAAGTGTAGCAGTGTCTGTTTATAGATTTAAAAATGTTAAATCCTAGCAGTCAAAAAACATGACTAGTAGATGTGAGAAGTACATTCTTTGCTTGCAAAAACTATTGCAAAAGATTTTATGGAAAAATATTTTACTCTTATGATTGCACAATTTTAGTACTACTTACTTTGTCGAGGAATCTCAATTTCCTTCAGACACATAAAATGCATAGCCCATCTCTGCACAAATGCACAATTCCTAAAACAACCCAGTTACTGTTTAAACAGCTAGTATAAATAATGAACCACTCCATTACCAAGAATATAAATAAATGTGGACAAGTAAAGGTTCTCTAGAGCTGAAAGTTTAGGTTATGCAAAAACTTCGACAGCTGTAATTTGTAGGTCCTTGTAGACTGAAGGGTGTGAGTGATGTAAACTCTAGAAAGCCGACATTTAATGGATGTCTATTTTGTCATTTTGCCAAAAGGCAGAACTTGACTGTTATGTTTCTTTTGCTATGTACAAATTTTGAATAGGGCAACATCTGGCAGAAAAAATTCCACAAAATGCCTTAAGCTTTGCAGTGGTGTAAACACAGCCCAATGTTCTATCGCTTGATGAGTAACAAGTCAACATTTTAAAGAAGTCTGGTCGTAAACATCTTTTCCCTGGATAAAATAGGAGAGGAAAAAATATTTGAAATTTATTTCTTGATATGTTAATATTTAAAATTAATTTAAATCTAAAAATAAGTTGAGTCAGACCTATGCATCTAATTAAATCATAATATTACAGGTTTGTTGTTTCCTATGCTTTGAAAATTGAGGGATGTAAGACCTTTGGATCTGAGTCTTTAAGATCCCATGTCTAAGGAGATAAATGGAAACAGGTCAGTTCTATCCTCTACCCTAAAATAATCACATACATACCTGCTACCCGAGGGTAAAAGAGGGGGAGGGGAAGTAGGAAAGATGGATGGAAAGGGAGAGGGGGCTGACTGACCATGAACCTACCAAGGTGAAATGTATCCTTACCCCTGGGAATTTTGTAAATACACAGAGAATGGTCCATTTTTTATGGCTCTTTTCCAGAATATTTACAGAACCACAGATGTCTATAGAATTATAGAATCATTAAACTTGGAAAACATTTTCAAAATCAAGTCTAAGTCATGTCCAAACACCACCTTGTCAAGTACACCATGGCACTGAGTGCCATGTCCAGTCATGGACGCCCCCCTGGTAGAGCCAGGGATATTGGCTCAACCACTTCCCTAAGCAACACATTCCAATAGTTTGAACACTCCTCAGAAAGTGAAGAATTTCTTCCTGATGTCTAACCTCAGGCTCCCCTGATGCAGCTTGAGGCTGTGTTGTCTTGTTCCGTTGTACCTTGCCTTGGAGAAGAGGCTGACCCCTCACCTGGCTACAGCCTCCTTTACTGTGAATTAATCTGAAAATGGCTACACAAGCAGCAGTCATAAACTGCCAAGGTGCCGTGCTGTGTTACTGAGAGAAGGTACAGAATTAAAGCAGGCTGGTGACAGGTGGTCACAAACCTGATCTTCTCTTACAGTGGGAGGGGCTTTTGGTCCCCCAGTACTTATCTTGTGTATTGTGGTCTCAAGAGTTGTGGAAAGAAAGGTTGCCAGTGAAAACTGAGGCAAAAGATTTGTTGAGTTACTTAGCCTTCTCTTCCTCCATTGTTACCAGTTTGTCAGCCTTGCTTATCAGGGTTGGGGAGGGGCAGGGGGAATATGCTTTTTCTGACCTTCCTTTCCTGGCTCACAAGCTTGTAGAAACCCCTCTTTTTATTCTTTGCATCCTTTGCCAAGTTCAGCTCTAGCTTTGCCTTGGTAATCCTGACTCCATCTTTATGCAGCTGTACTACATCCCTATACTCTTTGCCAGATACCTGCCCATGATTCCATTGCCTGTGCATTTACTTTCTGCCCTTTAGTTTAACCAGCAGTTGCTCCTCTACTCAGACTTGCTGATCTCTTGTCTTCCTGACTTGATTTCCTGCATCTGGAAATCAAGAGGTCTTGCACTCTATGGAAGACATTCTTAAAGATCTACTAGCTCTCTTCTGTTCCCTTGTTCCTGAGGGCAGTTTCCCCAGGGGCACCTATTGACTATCTCCTTGAAATGCTGGAAGTTTGCTTTCTTAGAGTTCAGGGTCCCATCTTTATTCATTGTCTGACCTTCATCATATCTCTCAGGTCTGCAAACTCCACCAGTGCATGATCACTGCAGCCCAGGCTGCCTTCAGTCTTGATGTCTCCAGTTAGCTTGCAGTTGCTGGTGACTAGTGGGTCCAGTAGCTGACTCTCTGTGATTGGGCTTTCTATTACTTGGCTCCAGAAGTTATCCAGGAGGCTCTTGGATTGCCTGAGGCTTGCTTTGTTGCTTTCCCAGCGAATGTCAGGGTGGTTGAAGTCTCCTTGCAGGACAAGAGTGAGCATAATGCGTCCCATAACCTGAGCAATAAAGCTTCATTCACAAAATGCCCTGGATCAGGCAGCCAGTAGTAGACACTATCCATAAGGTTCCTTTTGTTGTCTTAGGCTCTGATTCTTACCTTCAGGCTTCCAGCCTGCTCGTAGCTGTTCTTATGATATGGCTCTCCACACTCAATCCACCTCCTGACATTGAGAGCAAGCCCTCCAGCCCTCCTTCCTCTCCTGTCCCTTCTGAACAGCCTGTAGCCATTGACAGCTGCCCTCAGGAGCCACATGTGGCATTTGTCCCACCAATTTGCAGTGGTGGCAGATAGGTGACAGCTTTTAAGCACCACAGTGGCTTTTAACTCATCGTGTTTGTTGCTCATGCTTCATGCATTGCTGTAGAGACACTTCAGCAAGGCAGTTGGCCGTGTCAGCTTTGTAGAGAAGCACCCCTTAGTTTTTTGAAGATATTTCACTGATTTCAAAAGCCTCAACATTTTGGTGGTGACACCAGTCACAGGGTCATGTATGAAGCAACTAGGACCATCTGTCTCTTCAGTGTTGTTTGTTTCTCCAAATGCTGGAACAAAAAGGCTTCACCCTACTTTATTACTGTGTGTTAAGCATTAGTGTGCCTAAGCATTTCCTTTTGAAAGTTTAGTCACTGGAATGTGAGAAAGCTACTATATTGTAATCATACTTGAATTCTGTAATTAATGATTTTGCTGAATATACCTCATTAGACACACTTGCAATGAACTGACGTAACTGGATCTTAATGATCTGACTGATAGAATGATTGCAGCTGATAAGACAGCACTTCAAGTGCTGTGGTTTTGTGTACTGTATTCACTGTTTGGAAAGCAAGATGCATATGAAACTGTTCAGTTATTGGTTTGCTTGTTGGTATTGAGCTAGAGTTCTATTAATAACATTGTTACAAATTTCTTTTAAAAACCAGTTAAAAGGATAGGAATTAGAATGCAATAAATCAGAATGTGCTATAGCCTTTTTTACTGGCTGAAGAAGTAAGGGGCTGTTGCTCCTGTCAAATTTTTCCATGAATTTTAAGTCCACTAAGAATTACTGTTTTATGACTTGGGCCAATAAGGTCACTTAAAATCTGCTTAAAAGCCTTGTTAAGGTAACATAATCCTGTATATATGCTACTTCTTTTGTATATGAAGTAATTTCACAAACTCCTGCCAAGCCAAATGCTTGAAAGTTTGTGGTAGCCTTTGTCTCATGGTAATTGGTAGATGAGAAAGTGGATTATGGTAAATTAATTCAGGCCTTCTGTGACTTCCGAAAGTTGAGTGGCAGTGCTGTGGCCAGAATATGTGTTCTTCAAAGCTGAATTTTACAGTCTGTGAATGTCCTTCTTTATCATTGTAATTTAATCTTACTTTTGCCATTTTGTAGACCTTTTCCAGGAAACCCAGAAAAGTGTTTCATGCCAATTAAGGACTTCATCTGTTATTGTTCATTTCTCAAACTCGTGTTAGCAGTTGTAAGCATGCAAGAATTGCAATGCCAGACACTCAATTCTGACTTCTTTTCCAATTTCTGCATGAGATGTGAAATTTAGATTCTTTCACGGGTTCTTTTAGGGAGGGCTGGGGTTTTGTTGTGTACTTATTTTCATTAAGAAGGAGAAGAAGAGAAAAACAGGAGGAAGAAACATGTATGTAATCCAGTCTATTTGTATCTTCTATGTGCATGATTTTTTTTTTCATTTATTATATTTAGGTTGCCATGCGGAGTTTACATGTTCAAGTATTTACCACTGTGTTTGAAAGGCAAATATAAGGAGAAATTTGAGTTCACTTACCTTGTGTCATAAACAAGATTTCCTTCACTTTGACTAACGTTTACTATTATTTGACATAGCTATGTTTATAAATATATAGAGAATTTTCTTTCTGGATGAAAAAATTAATTCACTGTATATTTTTTCCAAGTAGAGGAAAACACAAATAATACATAATTTTATTGAATGAATATATGATATGAAAATACATATTCTTAGTGAATGTTTTAGGTATTGCTTTCATTATCCTGCAAGGAAGGAATCTTAGTAGGCTTTTTTAATGATATTTTTCTTCTGAATAGTGGCACTAACAAAATGTCTCTGCTGTATTGCATAGTCAGGAGTTACCTATGGACAGCCAAGTAAATGAGTAGAACACTTAATAACCAATTATCTCTACAGTGCTTACTTTATCAAATGAGAGAGGTTAGATATTTCAGATTAATATATACAAAGTAGAATAGAGAGACAGAGCAGAGCAAAACAGACTAGCCAAGAAATACAAGGTCAAGGGTAATATATCAATCATTTGGCTTTCTGGGTCATAGTAGTTTTAAATATTTGAGAATCCATTTCAAGAGTAATACAGAGTTCTTTGTTTTGTTTTAGATGTTTGACCAGATCTTATCTACATTCGTAGAGCTGGACTGTAAATCAACCAGTCTCTTTCAAGCTGGCTGTTTTGTAGAAAGTCTGAGAGGCAGTAGGTAGTGGACATAGTAGAGGATCCACAGGAGCTTTTTTGCAGTGTATTCTTAATTTCATATCTGCCAACAGGAAGTGCAACACATGCAAATAAGCACTCCAGATTTTCAAAGATGCTTTTCTTCAGTGCCACACCAGACAACTAATGGCTAGGGTGTGGTTAGCATCTCACTTCCTGCTTTAACCAAAATTTCCTAAATGTTTTCCCAAAGCATGAGAACATGCATGTATGCCAGGAAAAAAACCTTCCATACAATTAGTTAACACAGTAGCTGCTACCTAATGCAGGTATTCCACCAAGATTTAAAATTTTATCTGTAGTTGAATTTATATAGGAAGATGTATATTCTCACAAATCACAGAGTGAAGAAGAGAAACTAGATGTTCACAAAAGAAAAAAAAAAAAAAGCCATAAATAACAAACATTTTAAAAAGGTAAGTCCTGAGAAATTAATGCGTGATAATACTAGAGAACAAAGGCTTTGTTTTCATTAAGCAAATACACACATAATAAAGTTTCCTTGTCTTAGGTAACATGACAGATCACTCTGACCACTTAAGTGATGGCATCTCTTTGTCTGCTAGCAAAGGTAGCTAACGGTTGCTAATTTTTATGGTAGTCTTTTGTCGTGTAAAGGTTATTTACCATAAAAGAAGCTGAGCTCCCAGGCAATAATTAGATATTTCTATTGCTGTGACCCTTTGCCAGGGTGAACTTAGGTAACTGGGCTTATTTCATATCAGGCAGTCTTATACTTTTGATAGGAAACTACTGTTCACCTTGTATTAATTTTGACTTCTGGAGGCAGCAGAATGGTCAGATGAATGAGAAGAATTGCACTCTGCTTTCAGGTCATCTTGCCAGCCAAATGCCTCATACCGTTGTGAGTTTTTCTCTTCAGTCCTGCTTGACTGGCATGCCACTGTCACTCCTACAGCTTGGCTCCTTCCAGTCTTGACTGAGCCCCTCAGTTCTCCATGGTGAGCTCAAAATGCTATCCTCTCCATCTGTGGCAGTTCCCTCTCTGAATCTGCTGCTGTGCCAAGCGCCGCAGATCACAGCCTGCGCAGGAGTGCAGAACAAGCTGGTAATTATCTGATGGGCTCTGTACCAGCCAGACCTGGGAAATTCACATAGCACAGAGAAAGTGGTTTTTCCTGAGTGTGCTAGGAAGGATGAAAATATTTGATTCTACTTTTTTTTTTTTAAACCAGATGAAATCCACTTAGTATTTGACAAAATATCTAGTGTTGAGAATAAAGAAGAACATTTGCCATTAAGAAGTTGCCTGTTAAGCTTAGCAGCTTTCTGTCTTTACCTGGCACAGTAAATGCCAGCTATGCAAATGTTACTTCCATGTACATCACACAAAATGGGACACTTTCAGTGAAGCTTAATTATCAACAAATCCTCGGATTCCTACAAGCACCTAAAATCATGTCCTTTGTTAATGTTACTCTCCATTATAATGGCTGCTTTGATTCTTGTGCAGTCAGATATATTCTGCTTCTAGTAGCCTTTCCTTGTTACTAGAGTTAGCATTATGGATCAGAAATGTTAGGAATTAAGACCATCATATTTGGCAGTTACATGTAGTTACTGTTGTTTTCTATTTGCTTTGCACTTCAAGGGTGGATCCAACCAGTTTTCCAGTGGTAACTGCTGCTGCTTCCACACAGGTTGTTCCACTCCCATTTGTGATCATCTCTGCATGATCAGACATGTGAGCTTTTTGTTACATTTGTTCAAAATAAGAGGCTATTACTTCAAGCAAGTGCGTTTCTGAAAACATCTAATGAAATCTCAGCTGTGGTTGTATGTGACTTTATGGTAGATTTTGTTCAATATGTAAGTATGAGTTCAAGGTCATGGCACTGGGCCGTGAGTTAACCTTGAAATGCAAAATTGCTTCTCACTTGCATGTCATGAAAGCAGGTGTTTTACAGCCATAGTATTTTTGATGACATAGATGCAAGACTGACCATGTGATGAGCAAAAACCTATGTCAGTCCTGCTGTCAGAGTAACAAAAAGGTGGCAAAGATTGTAGTTTGCAAAACAAGAATTTATACATGTAAGATTCAGACCTCTTTGAGAGAAGATAAAACTTTGAAAGTACACTGCACTTGTACCCAAGTGTTCCTTCAGAATATTGAAATGGCAGCATGGCAGCCTTGAATGTTGGGGGTGAAACAAAATACTAATACAAAGGTTAAGTCTGATCTTGTGACCAGTTAAGTTATTAAACTGGATAAAGAACAATGATAGTGGGAGCTCAGGAAATTCCTTCCTGATACAGGGAAGTAGGTGAGTTAGGTGGAAACTGCTACAGGCTTTGAGTTTGCTTGCTAATGGGGGCATGCCTGGGCTGTCTGCACTGCAGGGTTAACAAAGCTATTCCTTGCTTTGCTTTCAGGCAGGCACAGCAGAAAGCGGTTTTTGTGCATCCTTATGATCGTGTTGGCTATTGTCAATGGGACTCTGACCAAGTTTTCATTTCGTTCTTTCACTGTCCCCTCACTGAAAACAGTATGTATCCACATCTGGAAGCATTCTGAACACACTGTTTTTCATCTCAGGGCTCTACTCTTGTTTTATTATTTTTCTTGAGAAGAACATAAGCAAAGAATATGCCATCTCTTTTTGTCCAGAAGACTGTTGCTTAGCTCTGTTAATTAAATAACAAAGAGGAACCATATCAAAGTCCACTTAAGCATCTGAGCTTTTTTCCCCCCTCTGGTGAAGAAAAGGTAGTTTAAACAAAGCAGAGAAAGAGAAATGGGAGTTTCTTTCAGAGCAGACAAGTATTATGACTTCACTGGGTGCGTTCAGTTGTAATCCAAGAAGGAAGAAGATATTTCCAATGTAGACTGGACAAAACCTGCCAACAGAAATAATCTGGGGTTTAGGTATCTACTTTCAAATTAAGAGATATAAGTATTACTTACATTTTACTGTTAGTGTTATTTAAATAAATAACCTCATACTGGGAAATGTAGAAAAGCCTACTAAACAAATGAATAATATATCTTAAAACTTCCAATCAGAATAACTGTTTTGCATTTTTCAGTGGCTGAAGTGTAGGTCAGGTGTTAGTTTCTTTTACATCCTGGCACACTTCCATACTTTTTTCCTCCCTTTTCTAGTCACAGAGGCAAGTATTCACATGTGTACATGCATGTATGCACACACAGTAATGTTTACCTACAATATTTGGTCTGGTAAAAAGTGCTGTGAGTGCTCGTGACCTGCCTGGCCACACCAACTGCACGTCAACTTTGTCTCTCTCCACACTTGCCCCATCGCCATCAGGGCTGTACGGTTTATTGGAGGAGAGGAGTTAATATTTTCTATATATATGGTATAGAAATATATTGGTATATACAAACTATAACTAATTACTGATTATAAAGAGAATATCCAGTGGAAAATTCTGAATTTTAAACTCTTGATCTAAAACCCAGAAAACTTTCTGACAAAGAGTTTTCCCTCTCTTACAATTGAATCTGGTATATTTAACTTATTCTTTTACTGGTCATGATCAAAACCAATAGTAATAAATAAAGTTTACTTGTTATCAGCTCCTTCTCTTTGAACACAGTATTTGATGTTAATTTTAGCAGTGTAATTTTGTAAAATTCCATTCTACTCTGACTTAGGGCAGACAAATCCCAAGTACTTAGGTAAAGCTTCAGATAACCAGTATATAGTATTCTATCTACTTTGGGTCTTTAATAAATAGTTGATGCTTTGTAGTAGGAAAGACCATGAACATCTAATTGTGATAGTTGGTGGTAGAAAAGAACATGACCAGAAAAAATTTCATGATTTTATTGAAGGATGAATAGTGCCCTATCATTGGCTCACTTGGCCAGATGTCCTGCTTAGGTGTCCAGGTTTCTCAAATTAGTATCAGCTGCTAGTGTTTGAGAAGTAATTATTCTTTGGTTTTCACTGTATTCGCTTGGTCAGGGAGATGTTTATTACACTTACCATAAGTAATAGAGAAAGTATTCTGATTAATATGAATAGGGTATTTACTCTCGCTATTTTCCAGAGAGGAAAGGGGCTAGCTGTAACCTCCCTACCATCAAAGACTGGTGCTACAATTCCTGCTTTTGAAATAAAATTACAAAATGAAAATGAAACAACCTGCAGGAAGGTTTTTTGCACTTAGGATTGTTCCTCTGCTGTTTTCAATCCAGTCAGAATAATTATTAGACTAGGTAGTAAGTTCTACTATATTCTGTTGCACTTGGTTGTGATCTGTGCTATTTTTATTTTGCCTTTTGGGTTGAAGGATATTATTATTGTTGTTTAATTTCAAGTATAGGAAAGCTTTTAAGAGGGTGCTTAGAAATAAGCCTATTTTCAAGTGTTTCTCTGACTCATGGTGTTTTCCTGAACTGAAGTGTTAAATATTTTAGCCTAAAGCTGCAAACAGGACTGGCATTTTTGGATTCTACGCCTTTTTTTTCTTTCAGAAAAAAAGACCACTGGGAAAATCATTGTTTATCCTAGTTGATGGAGTGTTATACCCATAAATCATGATTATTTTCAACCTTTTGGTTGAGATTATTTTGTTTTCACAGCCAGAAGCAGTAAAATAATCAATCATGTAATAATGCCATGGATAATTATCATGTTGCTTGGTGTTCTTTGAGCTACTGCAGGTGTGTTCAGAGCCTCTACTGGTTGTGTTTAAACTGTGATTTTACAACTGAAGTGGTGAAGAGCTTTGGAATGTACCCACAATTGCTTTACTTTTTATTTCTTTTTTTCCCAAAGCATAATGCACTAACAACAAATACCACTCATTATGAAATCCATAGTTACTTTCAGGGTTTTCTTCTATGATTCAAAGCTTTTATGTGCTCCCTGGTATATTGTCTCTGACTGTTTAGCATACAATTGTACAGAAAAGCTGTGTTTGTTATAGCTAGTAGACTTAGTTACATTTCTGCTAAATTAGAAATTACATTGAAATCCATTTGTGGCTTAAGAAACCTCAGGTATTTTTCACTGTAAATACCATGGAGTTAATTCATACTTATTAAACACTCAGAACAGTTTTATTATTTTAATTTGTTTCCAAGTAGTGCTTTATGTTTTGCTTTTCTTGCAAAACTGGGGCTCTGGGAGACTGTGGAGTTTCTCTGTCACAGATTTGTCTGAAATTCTGTGGTGAATTGTAGTAATATAAATCACAGCAGTCTTCCAAAAAACTCTCTTCCTCCTCTTCTCTGTCTTAGTTTCTTGCTTCCAAGCTGCTCCCTTTTTTGTGCTGACTGAAGCACTCATGCAGCTGCACTGGGAACCACATCAGGGAGCTAACCTTTTCCCCTTTCAGCCTCTGGGCAACTGAGGTACAAAAGATTAACGGATATTTACTGCAGACATGAGATTCAGGTGCCCACATGCTTTTGAAAATCCTGGTAGACATCTGTCTGCATCTTTTGGCATCAAATTCTTTTCTAATCTGGCCTAAGGTGACTTGGCCAGGACTTTTCAGGAAGTGCTAAGGATTGAAAATAGGATTTGGATATTCCTTCATCATGTAGGCTGTGTTCTGTTAAATGTTCTCCACTTTGTGGTGTAAAATAAGAGGACCTGGATTTTGTTGTAACTTTATCGGAGTATTTTGGCTGTAATTAATAGAATAATTTGTAATACAAAGTTTAACATCTTCAAAACTTTGTTGCTCACTGAAAATGTTGACTTCAAATGAGTATCTTCTTTTCCATGGATCTTGTTGGTTTCACTGTAATGTTTTGACAGCTGTTAGTGTGGCTTCTTCTGTGACTGAAATCCGAACGAATCTTTATCTCTGATTTGTTTCACTAGCATTTCTGAACTCTCATATTAAGTGGCAAGTAGGAGCTGCAGGAGGAAGAATTTAAGTTATTTAATAGCTAAGCTCTATGATGAAAGTTGTGCAATGAAAGGATAAAGATTGACAGTGCAACTGAAAATGGAGCTGTGTGGTTAATGTAAAATATGTTTTAACAGTATGAGGTGTTGAAATAAATCAAGGTATTCATCGAAGTCTGCATTTGAATCCCTGTTAATAATATTTTAAATGACTTATCTGATTTCTTTCTTCTCACACTGACTTCATCATACTTACTAAGGCGCCTGGCTGATGACTAAGAAGATAAACTCCATCTTCAGTTTACTTTTTTCCATTTTGAGGGTTTGTTGCAGCTCTGTGTGAAAATCAAGAATCATTCCTCTTCTGTAGCTCTGTGCTGATGACCAGTTGATCTTTTTTACTATGTTTTAGAGTGGTTCGATGGTAGGTTAATAAGGATTATTTAATTAAAGGAAGAAGTTCCTGCAGGAACATCATGAAACTTACAAAATTTCATCATGCACTTAACAACAAGTGTTCCAAAACAGACTGCTAGTCTGTCTTGGTTCAATCTGTGAACAAACATTCACAGCAACAGAGATGAATGCAAAATGCAGATTCCTTCTTTATGCATTTAAGTGACAAAATACAAAATTTTGAATCTCTCCTAACCTGTTTGAGAAATGAGTTTTCATTGTACAGAATGAAAGTGATTTAATGTCTATGGGATTTTAAAATTTTATTTAAAATGGGTATATTTTCCATGCAAATGATGATACTCTTTTTATTGTTACAGATGATAAACCTTGTATCTACCTTTGTCTTGTAGTGTAGTTCCCACATTTTGCAATAGAATGCTTTTCCTCATACTTACGGAAGTGAAAACATTTCAATACAGCTATTAGGTAAAATAGAAAAAAATTAATAGGGGGGAAAATCCATGCTAATGAAACAAGATGTTTGCTTTAACAAGAAATGCTTATGAATTGTGGGAATTTACTCTGTATAACTCAACCCAGGCTTTTTTAAAAGGTTTCTTGTCTGTGTTACATACCAGCTTTCTGAAGGTTCTGTGACTTTTAGGCTGGTGTTGCTTTTACTTTAAACATACTTTTTAAATGTTATTTGGATGTTTTAACACAGCAGACTCAGAAGAACTTCCTTTCTGATGGTCTCGTGGTAAGAACTTTTTATTACTATGAATTTAGCTAAAAGTAATTTTGAAGAATTTTGGATGGCCAAAGAATTCATTTAATTAGTTAACATGATAACCTATGAACATTATGCTTTGCAAGCTGATAACCAGCTAAGAAGTGACCGTTTTGCAGACTGCAGCCTTGTCTCAGTAGAGCAACTGCAAGAGAAAGTGAAGGTTATTTCCCCCACCTTCAGTTATTTTTATGTGAAGCTGCAGCAGTTCAGAAACGTGTGCTGTGAAGGTTCTAATCTGCCATCACTGTGAAAGGGGTGCACTGATTTTATGCTACAAACTGCATCTTTTGTAGCCTATTCACCACCCTTTACAGGTCTGCCAAGCCCACTCTGCAGTTGGTTGCCAGGGGCTGCAGATGTTGGAAAAGAGAAATTTCAATGAAAGGCCCTGATTCAGCAACCCAAGCAGCCTGCCTCCCCCCAGCCAAAGTAATCAGATTGGCAGCTGAATCAAAGGGTACAGTGGACCCTTTGTTTGGGAGCTCCAGAGGCTAGTAATTGACAGAAGGTCAACAAAGTTTTATGAAGAAAAGAACAGAATATTAGAGGGTATTAGTCTGAAGAGAGGGAGTTTGGGAGTTTTATGTTATTGGAAGAAAGTTAGAACACGAGTAAAAGGTTAGAACACGAGCCATAGGAAGCAAAGGTTGCATATTGATGTTTAAATCTGAAAGTAGTTTCAGCTACAGAAACAGGATTATTGATGAGTGGAAGAAATGTCGGAACAAAAATCTGCAGTTCCGCTAATTGTAGACCTGTGCAATTATTAGTGTTGAAGGATTTATTTGTAAGGTTAGGGATTTAAAATACAGCGGTAGAGGGATGGCTCATTCATAGAATCACAAGATTGGAAAAGATCTTAAGAAGCTCTGTTTCACTTGGGAGTCTATCACCTGTGCAGCATCATATGAATTAGACAGTTGTCAGATCTGCCGCACTGGAAGATTTCATCCACTGAGACATCTGTGTTTGAAGAATACTTGTTCTCTGTCCATAGCTAATCTTCTTCAGACCAAGCAGGCATTACTACTAATCATTATGTTTTTGATTTTCTTAGTCATGTTTTGTAGAATTGTGATGCTCATGATGCTCATGATGCTAGTCATTAGTTTTACTCTCATCCATCTTGAAATGGAATACAGAAAAATTGGAGAAAGTAGTCTAGGGCCTTACTAGCTTTGAGTAAATGGGGAAGATTACTACTTTTTATGTGTTCTGTGTGAAGTCTTCCTTGTTTGAAGTACCTTGCAATTGTTGACTTAACGTCTGATTCTAATCAGTGTCAGCCAAGTCAACATTGGCTTCTATTTTAGTTATTGCTCATCTCTCTGCTTTATTGTAAATGCTTAAAAATAACTTCTTTGTTACATTATTTTTCCAGGAATTGAAGTTAAGCTGAAAGCTCTATAGTTCTCTGGCACTGCTTTTTTTACCCTTTCTAATAAATAATAGGAAATGGTTTTGCAGTTTCTCATCTTTTAAGATCTCATCGGTGCTCTGCAAATAATGAAAGACAGTTAATAACATTGCATGGTATTGCATCAGCCAGCTCTTAACTACTCTAAATCAATCAGGCCTACTCTGGCTGAAAATACCTGAGTAGTTTTTCTCATTGTGTGTGAGGCTGAGGCCTTGGTTTGTTCCTGGTACCAATTATGGTAACCTCCTCCTTACGATCAGCATTTTGATGAAGATTAATGCATTGTTTCGATGTCTGCTTATGACTGTGAGCATTTTGGAATCTGTTTATTGCACTTATCTCTCAAGTAATGAGTGATCTGTGAAGTCATAACCATTTCAGAGGAAAAAATTCAGCTCTTTTATGATGAGTGGTGTATGCCCTGTGAGTTGATACTGTGATCAGCTGGGCAACTTAGTTTTCAAAAGTGTAAAAGAATCTTCCTGTCTCAATAACACTGGATATTTGCTTTGGTGTTTTGTTGGCCATTGGTGCATAAAATAGAGCAGTGGGCCTACCTGTGTTGGGTCTCATCAGTAAGAAAGTCATCCTCGTATTTTCAGGAGAAGCAAAATTAAAAAATAAGTGATAATTATTTATATGCAAGTGGGAGAAGAATTTTCTGTATCGCCTGTTTCCTTGCTGCAGCTTATTATGTAAATCAAAGGAACTGAATGCATTTTTTACAAATATGCAAATTCAGCAAAAATATAGATTATTGTATTTATTTTAAACATGGGTTTTCTTTTGTACTGTGATTTTCCATAAGTTGAAATGGCTTGCTTTACTGCCTTGAAAAGTTAAGAAATCATTTTTGTGTGGGTGAGCAGTTTAAAAGAGTTACTGTTTACAGCATCTGCATTGTACTTCACTATGGGTTCCCTGAAAAGAGGATTAATAAGGTATTCTATTGTATTTGGCATGTAGCACATCTGGCACATGCATTGTCCCATACTGGCCATTGGCATTCAGGCTGAGTTCTGGTTCTGTTGAAGTCTTGTCTGGTCATGCAATGTACAAGGAGGGCAGGACACTCATGATCTGTTCTACCTCCCACTCCCACTGCAAACGTAAATTAAAAAGTGTCTCTTCAGAAATAAACTGTGGTACGCTTAATGTTTGTGAAGAGAACATATGCTAGTGAAAAGTGTGAGAATTACCGTACAGGAGCGGATGAGAGGTCTGTGAAGTGCTGTGTCTTGGTTCTGATGGCAGCAAAAAAGGAAATGATGAAGTAAAAGCATAAGAAGAGATCTAAGTACATATATATACATATATATGTACATATATATATGTACATTCATATATGCTGGGTGTTTACCAAGCCTCCAGCCATTTTTAACTCAGGGATTTCCATGCCCACACAGGATTTCTGTGAGGTAGGTCTCATTGAACTTGTCCAGTCTCCCCTGTAGGTCATGTGAACTCTGCTCTCAGTCTATTTACATCTCCTCTGAGAAAACTTTACCTTGTTTTATTTTTGTTTTGAAATTTATTGTTGCTATTTTTTCTAACATAGCCATTTTTACCAAGAGAGTCCCTCCACTCTGAGACTCTCACTACTCCGTAGAGCTTTACAGTCATTGAACTCAGCCATCTCCTTTTCAGAGCATCAAATCCTAGCAGCAGTACAAAACCTGGTTTATGAGTAAATGTTCTCACTTCTCTGAAACTCTTCCAACTCTTCTGTACCCTATTTGAGGTGAGAGAGCCTTAACAGCACACAAGGAGAGCACACTTACTGCCAGAGTGAGTTGGTAAGATCGCATGTAAGGTTCAATTATTGAGCATTTTTTTTCTTACCAGATTTTAATAACAACTCTATAGTGGATTGCTGCTGTTCTTCCAGTTTTGTGTTTTGCAAGTCTGCCTCTTTTTTTAGCATTGTATGACGATGTATTTGCTATAGATATAAAAAAAGGTGTGACTATCTAGTATCTTTGTGACATCTAAAACAGTTTAATGAACAATTATGTTTTTCTTAGTACTATTTTTTTGCTGATGAAATCTGACACTGAAAGTTGGGCACCTTAAATTACTTCATGGATTTTTTCCCCTTCAGGGAGAGGAACAGCACATGAATATTCTTCTAGGAAAAGATACTGAAAGTAGGAAGAAAAAAACCAAAATGGGATAGTCTTATGGAAATATTGACTAAATGAAGTGGGAAAAGGGAGTTAATCAGAAGTAGACAAGACCATAGTTGTGTAGATGTCATCAAACAAGAATAAGACTGCGGAGAGTTGGTGATGGGACATGATCAGGGTGCATGTGTATTCAAGGGGAATACACAGCTCTTCCTTTAAGTTCTTGACTTCAGAATTTTTAAATCCTGTTAATTGCAACACAAAAAGATTTTATTTTGTTATAGTGACTCTGTACTGTTAAAAACTCAATTTTTCAAATTGATAATAAGTTTTTTGTGTCTTAAGTTGTGGTAGAGATTAAAGATTAAAGATTAGATAAAAAATAGAGATAGAGATTTAGGACTAAAGCTTGGAATTTGTCATAAATGTGGTTGAAATGGAATTTTGCAGGTTACAGAAAATATACATGTTTCTATCATACAAGCAAGTTTAAGTGATGGATCTGATTTGTATTTATGGTTTGCAAAGTATGCAAAGGGTTTTAATTTTCACTTTGCTTAGTTTTGGAGATTCTGATGGTAGGTGGCATCTGTGATTTGTAATTGTTCTCTTGTCAAGCACATCTGAACATTAATGTTTTTTCCAGACAGAAGCATATCAAGAATGAATCCCATAAAACTATTACTGGAATTTTTTCAAAACAATAAGTGCTTTTGTTTCTTTACACCTTTGTTCTGAAAAACTTAAAAAAAACTTAAAAAAAAATTGAGAGACGTAGGTCTGGGAAGGAGAGATGAGAGAGGAAAACATTTCTGTGCTCATTTATCTGAACTTCTAATGTCTTTTTCTGTTGTGAATCCTGTGAGAATCCTGTTACTGAAGAAATGGAAATGACTATTTTGAAGTTGAAGATGTGGTATTAAACCAAAAGTGCCACTCACATCTCAGGCAGCCTGGAGTCTGGATAGCTGAGTGTTAAAAAATCAAGTGTCCTTAAGAATGAGTTTGTAATAGTGTTCCAACATGTGAATGCTGGTGGATTATGGTCACCAGAATAAGGTATGAGCAGGTATTTCTGACCTAAAAAACTGGGTGGTTTTCCTACTCTTTTTTCTTCCCTGGCTGTCTCATCTTGGATTTGTCTTTCTTGTGGCCAGTAAATGCTGCTGATCCTTCTAAACCTGTTGTGTGACACAGAGAAGTTCAAGCAAGAGCAAGGGATAGAGGTCAACTTGTCTTGCTGCCCCTTGGTAAGAACAAGATGTATCTCTGCTGAAATTTGACAGAATATGCGTGTCTATACGCATTCTCTACTTCACTCACTGAATCAAACAAATCAGTGAAGCTTCTGAACAGCTAAGAATCAGGCACTAAGTCTGTACTACACCTGCAGGGGTGTGAAGACACACCATGTCAGGATTTGCAATGGCAAAGGTTGGCAATAGCCAGCTTGGCCACCCATCTCCATTTCTCCCTCCTGTTTACAGGTGAATATTATTTGTGATTTCTACTGGCCAGTGCTGAAGTGGCAGAAGATGGAGGATGTCTGCCCAATCCTTAGCTGTTTCAAATTGAAAGACTGTGTTACCAAGGGGGTACACTACCATCTTCACCATCACTCTAATTATGGTGTCTGAAATTAAGCACACAAATCAAGTAGAATCTGTGCTCGAGGCAAAGAACCTCGAGCAGTGGGAGATAAAGGAAGAAGTGAAGTAGTGAGAAGGTGACAGTACTGTGACAAAAGAAATACTTTCAGATCCAGCCTGCTGTAAAGAATGTCTCTGATTTCTGTGTTTTACCTGCTAAAGTTAAAGGCAAGTCAGGTGAATCTGTTCTGAAACAATGGGTCAAAGAATAAACAAAAAAAGAAAGGAGTCTCAATTCTTCCGTCATAATATGATTTAAGAGAGGAATGAGGTTACTTGTATTTTACTTGCATTCAGAATGGTGCTGTAGTTTCAAGCAAGGGTAATGGGGACAAAAGGAGGAGGGAGAGTCTTTTGTCTAGCTTAATTTCACCCAAAAGAATACCATGAACACCCCTTACAGATCTTCAATAAGTACCAGATCTTTCACTTTAGATCTTGATGACCTTAGATTTACATATCTTGGTGATATGCTAAGGATGCAAGGAATGTTGGATGACTGAATATAAATTAGAAAATATAAAAAAATGGGGAGTGCCATTTTAGACATTGTTTTAGTTAAAGCACGTCTATACTATAATCTGAGTTAGGAGTTCAGTTCTGTTCCTTACGTAATATTTTTCAAAGGGAGATCAAACAGGTCAGCTTCTGACTTATAATGTCTGGAGTCTTGCAAGACTTGCAAATGCAAAGGAACTGTCTGTAGTGTGCTAGTTTGTACTGATACATTAGACACAAAAACAGGACTACATACAGAAGATGTCTATCCATTTCCTCACACTTTGAAATCCTTGGAAAACAGTTATTATAGTTTCATTTCTAAAGATGTCTGTTAGGGATGAGGCTGAGAATAGGATAAGAAAGTCAGTAGTGATGATGAGCCTGACCTCTGGAGATAGAATCTGCATTACCATCATGTAAGTTTAAAAGCAAGTTTATGCCATATGTGACTGAGACTGTCAGTAAAGCTCAGGTGCTGCTTGATTTGCTAAGCCAGCATTGCCTCCAGGAAATGTTTGCATTCTTTGTGAAAATGTGTGAATTTTATTCTGCTAAGAACTCCTATGTAGTTTTTAATGCTTTCTATTTTGCCAAACACCAAGTAATCCACAAAGTAGTTATTGCAGCTTTTCGTAATGTGCAATAGATAAATCCTGACCTTGTTGATATGTGTTTCCTGTGTGCTGTGTTTCCCATGTGCTTCTCTGGAGGCAGAATATGGGTGGAGCGGGTTGGCTCAACTCCCTGTTATAATGCTGTTTCATTAGCTCAAAGATCAGCTCACCACCTTAACTCAACAAAATCTTTTTTCTTTGCAGGTGAAATGGAAATTCCAGATTCAAATGACCCCTTAGGTCATGTGGATGGACTTGAGAGACCAATTCCAACACCTAAAGGTAAAATGAATTGTAATTTCATCAGCCTGCTTAAGTATAAACATCCTTCAGGAAGGACCAATAAAAACTTGTTATTGTATGTTCCCTGTATTTGTCAATTAATACAAGCCTGTAAGGAAGGCAATTCCGTTCATGAATTAGCTCTTCTGATTCCAAGCAGGGATAGCAATGTTAAAGAAGTCTGTAAAAGTGTATAAAAATCAATTTTGAAGCATGTTTGGTCCCCCTGTGTGGAGGGGTCAGATGTTTGATCCAAACACAGAGTGGTATTATTATCTTTCTAGCATGTTTTTTTGCAATTTTTTGCCACGAAATTAATTTTATTTAATTTTGTACAGTGTCACACTTAGCATCTCTAGGTGAATGTTAAGTATTGGTGTCTTTAGTTAGAGGTAATGAAATCTAGCCCATTACAGCACAAGAATACTTACTTTTTTAGAAGCTCTGAGCATTAATGCTTTGGTTTTTTCTGTCTGTAGTGTCAGAATTTCTAGTTATTTGTTAACATAAATTTTATGATACTTTACCACTTAAAACTATAGATCCAAATGTTATTCTTGGATCTGAGGATGCACATATTTACTGCAAACTGTGCTTCCAGTTGTAATTTGGTACAACTTTCTAAAGCAAGACATTTTCAGTATTCTACCCGAAGAACCATGTTTTCTCAATGCGTACTGAATTTATCTTTTTATGGATGCATTGCTGTAGTAATGTTAACTCTTAGGCTAAGGAAAAGTGTCAGATAATGATGTCAGTTTCATAAATGAGCACATATTGAAGTCTGTGGAGATCTGTGGTATTGATCAGATGTTCTTGTAGTTTGTCTTTCAGAGGAACATTAGTTTTGAGAGTACTTTGGATTATAGTCTCCTTTCTCATAGACATCTAATGTTACCAAATCCTTACTGTCCTCCTGAATACTAGTTAGATTTCCTACCCTTACTGTGCATATTAGTATGTTTTTGACAGAATCTTCCTTTAAATTTTGCCAATAAGTCAGTAAAAAAATACGTGTTTCTGTTTGCATATATGTAACCTCCTTGCTACTGATTATCAGTGTGGGACTAAGTCCCTGCTATTTGGAAAGACAACCTGGTATACTCCATTTTTCAACTCTTTGCCACTTTCTGAAACTGCTGAAATATTTTAGAAGTTTAGAATTAGCCATGTAGTCTGGGAATAAATTTTAGTAGTAGTCATTCCTGTCAGTGACACTGTATTACTATCAACTGTTTTATTCACACTGAAGTACACACGACTTTTGATGAAAAGGGGCCATGTTTAACTTTTAGCTGCATCCGATAGGCTTGTTTGCCTGGCAAGTTGGTCCCACTTTCCTCTTTTGTTATGTCTGAACTTTTGAGGCTACATACATAAAAGAGGGTTGGGGTTTTTTTTTCATGTGACAGAGTTTGGTTAAATTCTTGCTGTAAAAGGAGTTCCAGTTATTTCCTTTTTTTTTTTTTTCAGAACCACAGGTAATACCTGTCTGAGGAAGTAATTAATCACATCTCAAACATTTTACACCATACGAATTGTATATTTCCTTCAGAAAAAAATAAGGAAGAAAAAAAGAGCCCCATGTTCTTAAATTATTCACTTGTATAGAGTCATTTGTTAGTTTCTAGCATGCCCGGTTTGGAAATGGCTTCATTTTGCTCCCCTTTTCTTTTTTTTTTTCTTTTTTTAATGTGAGTACAGAATTCTACATACAAGCAAAACTAGTTGGAATGTTAGCCCATGTGTTTCTGTGTCATAGTAAGGTATCAGGTTTTTGTTTCAAAAACACACTGGATAGTTTACAGCCCTTCCATCACATGAACCTTCTTCCTTCTTTCAGAAATCTTTAGTTACTCTGATTTGCTTGTAACCTCCCATTTTAAAATTTTTTCTTATTTTAGAATAGACTCAGAACAGGCATGGAGATAACCAGCTTCAACAATACCTAAATTAAAAGCCACTTAAGAAGTACCAAATGTATTAGTCATCCTCTTCTCCAGAATCTTCCAGAAATCCTGAGAAATGATTCTGTCTCCAAAGACAAAACCAGTTTAAGCAAGGTATTATTAATAATGTGCTTTTGCAAAAATGTGGCAAGTCTCTTCCTACAAGTGAAGCTAGCCTTCTGATAGTTGATGAGAATGGACAATAGTTTGGCCAGGCCTTTGAGGAGGATTCCTTTTCCCTTGTTTCCTTTAAATGAGCACCTGGATGACTAAAAAGCATTGTCTCTGAGCAATGTTTCACTGCAAATCAGTGCAGGGCAGTGAGTGTTTGCTGTAGAAGAACTTAGGTCTGCTTTGGAATAAAAATAAAGAATTTGAGCACAATTCTCGTCTCAGTCCATTCGGTCTTTGCAAAGATGATGGTTTCCTCAATCTTACTTTCAAGTAAGCCTTGTTTGATGTGTTCCTCTTTTGCACAAACTCTCTAACATACTGGGTCCTAAAAACCCACCGATTTCGGAGGAGGGGACAATGTGCACATTGTGACAGTGTTTCAAGGCTTTTTCTGTTTCATTCCTGGGTTGGCAGTTGTTCATTTCTTGTTTCTAAGGACATTTCAAGAGAATGTGAACCAAGTCAATTTTTTTCACATGTTTCTGGATGGATTTTTCTATATTGAGACTAAAAAGTTGGATGAAGAATGAGATGCAAATTGGACTAGGGTGTAAAGGTATCATTTCATCTGGAAAAATTATGTGGCAGTATATGATAGTGTAGGTGCCTTAACTACTCATGTATTTTGGGAGACCTGCCAACATCCCTTCCATTTTCTAACCTGGCTCAAATAAGCTGTAAATCAGTAATCTTTCTATTGGGATTAAATAAAACAGAGGGTGCAGAACTGGGGAGACTGTTTTGATTTAGGAAAATGTTCCATGCAAGAAATCGTGAGTCTCAGGCTTCAATCTACCCTCCTTGGTAGGATGATGTTTCTCAGTTTATTTGGAGTTCTGATTTACTTGTGGAAGGAGTCACACCTTACTGGATTCCCACCACCTACCAAGATGTTATGGTGTCATTCATGTCCTCTAAACTCATGTATTTACAGCAATGTTGTTATACACACCTCTAGAAAGACATTATTATTTGAGTTTCAGCAACTTTCACATAATTTTTCTCTTATTAACAGTCTTCAGTTCTTTTACAAGCCTAGGAAATTCTGCATCTCTTGGATATTCTTCATAGATTACCTGTCAATTTTGTGAACACTTTATGCTTAGTACTGTGTTCATTACAAAGTAAATTTTAGAACAATGGTGTCTTCCTCAACATTCCATAAGCTAAAGTATGCATCTTAGGTGAAAAATTATGTCTTATTGTGGGAAAATGTGACTTTGTTTATGGTGGAAATATCATTAGTTTAATTACTGAAAATATTGTTCCCATACCCTTTTGTGTTGTATATGTTCATATTAGTCTTAAAATGCCAGGGCAGAAATTTGCCATTTGAAAGAGTTAGGGTGAGAAAGATCATGCTCTTCTATTTATACCTAAGAAAAGAAGATTATTTGAAGACAAAAATGAAAAAAGCTGGGAAGGCATTAAAAAAAGAAAAAGCAAGATAGCTTAGGGAAAAATTCCACATTGCTTTTTACACAAATCATAATATACGTATTTTCGTAGGGGTGTTGAGCACTGGACTTTTTTTATTCCATGAATTTGAAAATAGTCTAAATTTATGGAGTTATGCAGGAGAAAAAGTATTTGTTCCTTTTTAAAAACAGCTAATTTTAAATTCTGAATATCTCAAGCTGAGACTTGTGAACTGTGATGTGTTCTGTAATACCAAACTGATGGTTTTATGGGCTTTTTTGACTGTTGCGTAAAGTTATTTAAATAAATATACATATCTTATGGAGAAATAAGTGTTCTAACAAGCGATAAAACATATATGCAATTATTACTACTTTGTCTGAAAAGACTGTTGTATCTTCAGGTATCTAGCAATTTATGAGTCAGATTTTCCTTTCTTTTTCTCCAAGACTGGATATTCAGTGTTTGTGTTCCTTGTGCAGTGAAGAAAGAAAGGTGAATCCACTTGGATAGGAGCCTAAGTGGATGATTATCTCAGAGTGTCTTTATCTCAAGAATACAGAAAGATGTGAATATCAGTGTAGTATCATCGATACTGACACTTAGTCCATGTGTAAATTTTCAAATCACTTCGACTTCCCTTGTGTTCTGGTTTCTGTTTTTGGAAAATAAGGGTGATGGTATCATCACATCTCATGAGACTTCAGTATTCATAAATGACTTGGAAGTTCTGAGATAAAAGAAGTTAAAAAAATTTACTATGTCCTATTCGTGGGTGCCATATTGAAGCTCATTTTAAAATTATGAATGCATAATTATTTTTAGAATCACATAGAAAAAAAGAGTAAAAGCAATAAAAAATGAACAAGAACTAAAACGTGAATTGAAAACAATTAATCCAGAATTTACATGATCCAAAGTAACTAAGGAGTTTTAAAATATTTTTTTAGCATGAACTTCAAAATCACAGCTAAGATCTTAAAATAACAAAAGCAGAGCAATCATTTTATATTGTGTTTATGCCAAGAATAACACATATGGTTTGAGCCAATAACTTGGACATGTAAGTGCCAGAATAATGTAAATAAAACTAAGAAATATAATATGCATGTGGGGTCTTAGTGATAGTTGCACCCTTTAGGTTTTTTGTTTAATATCTATTCTTGTGCATATCTTGACAATGATTTGACACACACTGGAAAAGCTTATTTTTATATTCTTGCCAAAACATGAATAACAAACCTGTCATCTTAATGTTGATTTGCTGTGGGATTCTGTTTGATATATTTATATCAAATTTATTCCATTTAAAAATATGAAGTACTGGCAACAAAACAAAGGTTTTCCGAATATGAAAGAGTTTTGCTGGAATTCATGTCAATCATTTCCCTAAGCTATGTTATTCATAGAGTACATAGAATATGATAGTAAAACATAATATATAGATTAAGTTGCATTGTCCTCTCATAGCTTCTTGACAGAACAGTTTTAAATCTGTTCAAGCAAAATAAATACTAGTATTGGTTGCAGACTGTGTTAGAAACCATAGTGAAAGATAAAGTTAGTTTACAGCATTGTTGCCTACACCAAATGCAAAAGTATCTACCGGGTAGAATTTCCTTTTGACATAGTTGAACATGCCAAAGGTCACTGAAGGCAAAGGAAACATTTTCCTGCATTTCAATGACCCTTGGAAACAAGCGAGAATATAAAAAACAGTATATAACAATATTAATTTCACAACACAGGAAATTTCTGGACATTATACTTGCATTTTTTTAAAAAATTCTATTTGTTATCCATGTCCCAAATAAAATATAATTCTTTATAATATGACATTTACAATGGGACATTTACAAGTTTGACAATATGTAACAGGCACAAAATATTTTATAGAGAGTATTCTCTGTTTCAAAATTACGTTAGTATCAAAACAAATTAACAATTCTGTTCCAGTTTTAAAAAATTCTACTTGACTGATGCTTAACACAAAATACAGGACACAAGTTAAATACAAGTTCTAGCATTTTCACATTTCATTTTCCTTCCTACCTGTCCAAGCTAGGATTTACTAAGACAGAAGGAGAACTACATTGGAAAAAAAATTGCTTTGCACATTGTTGAGATCCTAATTTATCCTGAAAAAATTTGGTTTTATCCCCAAAGCATTGCATCAAACTGGCATCAACACTGTGTTTGTGGTGTGATGTACGTTACCAAAAAAGTAACTGCTGATTATCACCACAGAAATTAAATAAAGAAAACATTCTTTAGAACATGGTTGGTTAAATTTTCCACTTTGTTTGAAAGAATTGCAATTATGGGTTAGCTAAAGTGGACACCAAATAACAGAGCAGCTCAACAAATGGCTGTCCGCTCTGTCATACAGATACTTCAGAATCAGTGAGTACATAAACATTGCTTCTCAAAGAGGAAATTAAAACAGCAAATAGAGAGTGTGCGGGGTAGACAGAGGCAGAAAACAGGCCCTGAGCTGCTCTTCTGCTCTTAGGGTGCTCTGCAGAACTTTGGAAAACACAAATGCTTCAAAGTTCATTAGGTTATCTTACTTGGTTTGTAAAAACAAGGTAAGATAAAACACTGCAGAAAATATGTGTAAAATTGGCAAGAGTAATGATGAACTAAAGCCAAATTCTGACCTTCGGGAAATAGGTGCAATGACACTGATTTCAGGTGAAGTCTATGGAATTGCACTGAATTAACCCATAAATCTTTGGCATTGCTTTTCATGGTAATAGTTTTGTTCTAGTTATTATTAGATTCCTGGATTCATATGAAATATTTTGGATGGCTTAAAAGATACGCATGTAATTACTTCCTAGCTCTGTTTAAAACAGGAAGTTCTAACATGGATTTAATCCTGAGTTAATAACTCCTAATGAGTAAGTTTACTATCTGTTTTCATCCAAATGTATTTGAATGTAATATCCATGGCTATCCCAAAAAGAAGACTCCCCAGCTGATTTTACATAAGAAGAAATGAAATACTAATAAGGATTTGAGCAAGACATAAGATGACCAATGACCCAAGAAAAATGTAGCCCTTTCATGGACTTGCATGTGAAGAGGAAGAAGTGTATTAAAGAGCCAGACAAACCACAATTCCTGTCTATTATCATACAGTGCTTGAATTGGCCTCACCTTTTAGACAGATCTTCTCTGCTTCTTTCATTTCTTGGGTATCAGAAGCATCTCTGAGCCAGACAAATGTACCTCTGTGCTGGCTCCATGAAGGAAGAAGGAAGCTTCTTCTCAAAAAAGATCTTAAAACAGTCTATTTCGCCTCCCTTGCACGAGAATATTCAGCCTGTCCCCACTATTGCTGAATCATGGACCCACAGAACTATGGAACATTCCAGCCTGGGAGGCACCTCAAAAGATCATTCAACCCAATATTTCTGAGGAAAGAAAGCTTAGACGAAACGATGTAGTACTCTGTCCAAACACATCTTGAAAACCTACAGTGATGAGGACTCTTACCACACCTCTAGGCAGTTCATTTTCCAGTGAATGATTGTTCTCACTGTAAAAAATATCTTTATTCTATTGAAATGATACATTTCCTGGCTACTTTCACTTATTGACCTTTGTCTTCTCCCTGTAGCTCCTTGTGACAAGTGTAGGTGCCTTTTAGGTACTGAGAAACGCTTTGTAGGTGCCTTTTAGGTACTGAGAAACCGTGATGATTCCCCCTTGGCTATTCTCTTCTCCAAGGAGGAGACTTAACTACCTCAAGTCTTTCCTCACAGGATAGGTTTTCTAGCCCTTTGATGATATTGGTAGCCTTCTTTTGTACCCTCTCCTGTCTTTCTGTGTTATTTTTGTATTTTGAAGATCAGAACTAGACATAATACTCTGGGTGTGGCCTGATAGGTGCTGAGTAGATTGAGATGGTGGTATCCTCTGTGTCTGGCAGGTAATGCTCCTGTGGATGCAGCCCAGTATCTCAGTGGTGCTCATGAAAATAAACTACATACAGATTATGAAAAAGTACTGAAATAAGTCTCTAAATAACAAGCTGTGAGTGAAATAGCCATATAAAATCCTTTTCTAACTTGTGGTAGGACTGATCATGCTTTCTTTCGTGCTGCTAGAAATGCTAATGCGTATAAAATGTTGGCTTAAATAAAAGTTTTAATCAATGGCTTCAGTTGACTGTATCAAGATGTAAATTTACTGGGTTTGTTTTCCCTGCCAGAATGTCATCATAATATTTCTATTTTTTCAGCTATGAAATGTAACTGGAAACCATAACAAATTACACTGTTGGGGTGTGGCATTGGTGAAAGTATTGATATACTTTTTCTCCCATTTATATAATTTATTTGAAAATAGATATTGTTTGTGTTCTGTCAGAATGTTTTGAAGTCTGCTAAGGTTTTTAAATTAAAAATAGGGACAACCAATATAAAATTACATAAACAATAGTTTATTATTTTATGACAAAAAATGATAAAATAATTTTCCTGTAAGTTTCAATATTATGTGGAAATTTTATGTGCTTGGATTTATTTAATTTTCTGTTTAGTGACAGACTAAGTTTGCACTTGCCTACGTTATATTTTCGTATTATTCATTGTAACAGGATTTCTTTTGAAAGGCCAGTGGTAGAGAATAATGTAATACACAGGAATATTCTAGAAAATACATGTAAAATTTTCCAGCAATATCTGGGTTTGTACATTTATTATGCTCTGGTGTTTCTACTGCTCCCTTCTCCAATGCTATACTTAGCTATTATAGAGGAACTGATTTTCACTGTTCTGTCAAGTATAAATCAAAGCAGAGCATTAATTTTCTTAAGGTATTTCAGCAATTAGGCTGTCAGTGTAGACAGGTTTCTTCATTGGTGTTGGATTCATGTACAGTAATATGCTATTTCTTAATTAAACAACTGCAAAATAATCTGACTGATAGGAAATGTCCACATGTGGGCATCCATCGAAGTTATTGATATTTGGATTCAGCTGCCATAAAAATATAATGTAATTTGAATTCCTGGTGCTTTGTGTCTAGAAGGTCTAAATTCACTGGTACAAACATATGAGCATGACAGCTAGATACTTTTCTTACCTGTTTTGTAAGGTAATATAACAACATTATTGTTTCAGTAGAATTACATGTTGTCAAGCTTTGGGTGTGTGATGTGTATCAGTTGCAGGATTCCTAACATCAAATTAAATTTATAAATAATAACCTACAAAAGATTAGATTGTCAGGTTTTGACAGTGTTCTTCCATCAATTCTTTTGGTTTTTTTGTCATCCCTAGAGATCACCAGTACAGCCTTCTTGACAAGCCCTTTGCTTTCAACAAACCACTAATTTGGACTTGTAGTTTCCACTTACAAAATAGCTGCAAAATGTAATTACACAATATCTGTACAGATATTTCCTTGACCATATATTTTGATTTGATGTAAAAAATGGGAGTCTATAATCAGCTTATGGGTCCCCTCACAGGTTAGTTCTGCAATTGAGACATTATTTCATGAAATAGAATGTGAGATATATCATCTTTAAAACTTATTAAAAGCCTGTCCAAGTCAGTCTAATTTTAATATTTTGTTGAATAACTTAACAAGTCAATATCTAAAAGTATCTTTTCAGTTGTAGGGTTTGGTTTGGTTTTTTTTGGTTTTTTTTTTTTTTTGAGACAAATCTGTGATCATGTAAGAAGATTATGTGGTAAAATCACAATGATATTCCAATACAGTTACAACTGGGATTTTGTTTTTATGGAACAAGAGTATATTTTGCTGTTAGAACAGAACAGCACTGGATGTATGGTAGGATGTTAGTATTTTAGCATATCAGATGTAGAAAAAGTCACTACTTCTTCAAAATAGGTATCCAAATAGGCAGTTAGGAGTGTAATAGTATCTATTCCTGATTGACCTTCAAATCTGCATACCTACCTGCACACAAACATGAAGTCAGCAATGAAACGCAAATTGGAATGCGACGCTGAGGTGCTCTTAGAACAGTGAATTGCTTTTTTTTGAGTTTGAAAGAAAACTGAAATTGTTCCCAAGGTTCTCTCTTAGAAAAGTACCTTTGAGCAGGCTTTTACCTCAACCCAAGTAAAGTTTGATCTTTTATGACCTTTTATCCTCTTAGGTTATTTCCTGACCTTCTTGGAACCAGTAAACAATATCACTGTAGTCCAGGGGCAAACAGCAATCCTCCATTGCAAGGTAGCAGGAAATCCCTCTCCTAATGTCAGATGGCTAAAAAATGACGCTCCAGTGGTTCAGGAGCCAAGACGGATCATCATCAGGAAAACAGATTACGGCTCACGTCTGAGAATCCAGGATCTGGATACCACAGACACAGGATACTACCAGTGCGTGGCTTCAAATGGGATGAAGACAATAACTGCAACAGGAGTTTTGTTTGTCAGGCTTGGTGAGTTCCTGGCTTTTATGACTACTCAGACTGGTTTATAGACTAGGTATTAGTTTTAACCATAGTATAATGAGAAATGAATTTAACGTTTTAAGAAAAATTCTCAACACAAAAGAAAATAAAGTCAGTGCCTGAGGCCTCTCTCCCAGCACAGAACTTCTCAGTTGAACTTGATACCCCTGTAGTGGTAATAAAAGAAAGTAAATACAGATGTAGAGGTCTGTAAATACACAGTGAAGAAAAAAAATTAAAGAAGTGCCAGTAAAAAGTACAAAAAGGTAATATTTCATTGCCTGGAGTTTTCACTCTACTGCTGAACTCAGTCTGTGAAAAAAACAAAAGCTGATGAAAAGAATGAGAAGTGGTTTTCTGTGTAATGTTCACAATTCTGGGCCCATCCTTGTGAATATCAGTTCTCTACTGCTATGTGAAGCATAGCCTCTGATTCTGTCCTTTCACATGTGAAGGACAAACCTTTCAAGAAGTGCTTATATTGCATTTTGGAGACTTGATAATCCAGTCTGGAAGCCAACATTTTATTTATGTTGCCTTTGGAGCAATGGGAGAAAAAAGCCTAGAGGCATTTTTCTAGCTTTTTTTTTTAATTTTGTAATGTAAATAATTAATTCCACAGTTTAGTTTGTAGTGATTGAGTATTGAAGTGAAGTGCTGAGTAGTGAACCTTGTTCCTGTTGTGACAAAAGTTGATCGTACCCTTGCCACATCCTAAATTCTGATAGTAAGACTCAGTTGGGGCTTATTAAAAGGTAAGTGATGTGTCAAGGTAGTACCTTGTCTAACTGCCTGTGTTTTTATGGTGGAATATATTTTATGAAAAAACTAAGTCCATTCAAGTTGCTGCTGGAGCAGACAGTAGATTCATGTGATTTTTATTTGTGGCCTTGAAAATAACAATATATAATGATGTTCAGGAATGCAGAGGGTTTTGTTTGAATCTTGAGATAAACCTTCTTTAAAGAGACAATTTCTTTTAGATTGCTATTGACTTTTTTTATGATGTTGTCCTTGAGCTAAACTTGTAAGCAATACTTGTTTGTTTTATGTTTGCAGGTCCAACAAACAGCCCAAATCACAATCTTCAGTAAGTACTCTTAAGGAAAATTACTTAATGTACTCTGACTATTTTTGGTCTGTCAGAATTTAGTTCATAAACTCAGTAAATGCTGCCTGCAACCCCAGTGTTCTTGTTAAAGTATCTGATTTGATCAAAATCTCACAGAATGGATGCAACTTTTTTAGACAGAGATTGTGTTACAATGGGTTTTGTTTTGACTGACTATTCTTGAGCAACTTCTGCTTACTTTTTTCATATTTTGAACAAGGAAATTACCACAAAGTCATGTTGGAACAGTAATTGTTTACAGGGCAAGTATGGGCTAGAAGAATGATTAAAAATGAGTGGGTAAAATGCCTAGGTTGCTGTGGTTGTAATTTTACCCATGTTATATTATTATTACTTGAAGAGGCAGGTAGAACAAGACTAGAATCCTGTCATTGAGTAGCTAGGCAAATCCTCTGTTTGTTAGAGTCATTTTGACTTGAGTGGTGATTTGGTGATTTTTGCAAGACACCTGGGCTCACTTGCTGATTCAGTTATAAGGATGAAAAGAGAATCATAAAATGGTCTGGATTGGAAGGGGCTTAAAATCACCCAGTTCCAAACCTTCTGCCATGGGCAGGGACACCTTCCACTTTATCAGGTTGCTCCAAGTCCCATCCAGCCTGGCACTGAACACTTTCAGGGATGAAGTATCCACAGCTTCCCAGTGCAACCTATTCCAGCTCTTCACCACCCTCTGAGTAAAGAATTTATTTTTAACATCTAATCTAAACCTGCCCTTTTCCAGTTTAAAGCCTTTGCCCCTAGTCCTGCACTATCTACCAATATAAAAATCCTCCTTCATTTTTATGAAAACCTTTTAAGGCTGCAGTGAGATCTTCCCAAAACCTTATCTTTCTCCAGGCTTAACAACCCCAGCTCTCTCAAGCTGTCTTCACAGAGAGGTGCTCCAGCTCTCTCATCATCTTCATGGCCTCCTCTGGACCCACTCTAAGAGGTCCACATCTTTCTTGTGCTGAGCACCCTGGAGCTGGACCCAGGATTCCAGATGGGGTCTCATGAAGGCGATATAGAGTGGTAGAATCCCTTCCCTCACCCTGCTGGACACACTGCTTTGGATGCAGCCCAGGATACAATTGTCCTTCTGGGCTGAGAGCTCACACTCTTGGGTCACATCCAGTTTTTCATCCACAAGAACTCCCAAGTCCTTCTTCAAAGTGCTGTTCTCCCAGTCTGTATTCATGTCTGTGATTTCCCCAACC
Source organism: Trochalopteron elliotii (assembly GCA_024734555.1). Taxonomy (NCBI): domain Eukaryota; kingdom Metazoa; phylum Chordata; class Aves; order Passeriformes; family Leiothrichidae; genus Trochalopteron; species Trochalopteron elliotii. Next base: position 467,573 of record JANPWX010019552.1, read on the forward strand.
CTGATGCAACACTTGAGAATTGAACTTGCAGAACATCATGAGGTTCTCAAATTTGTCCCTCTGTTGTCCCAATGACACTTCTCAGCTTTGTGTCTTCAAACTTGCTGAAGTTACTCTTGATCCCACTGTCTGTGTCATTGATGAAGATATTGATGAGCACGTGTCCCAGGAGAAAGCCTTGAGGGGCACTACTCATCACTGGCCTTCAACTGGACACCAAGCCTTAGACCACAACTTTCTGGCTTCATCCATCCAGCCATTTCCCTATCTGCTGAATAGTCCAAATCCATGTCTCTCCAATTTGCAGATAAGGATGGCATGTGAGATGGTATCAAGGCCTGCAGAAGTCTGGATAGATGATACCTCTTGTCTTCTCTTATTGACTGTTGCTGTCACTCCATCACAAAAGGCTACCCAACTGGTCAGGTACAATTTGCCCTTAATAAAGCTGTGCTGGCTGCCTTAGGTCAATTTGTTGTCTTTTATATACTACCCTTTTATGTAGTTATCTGTAGGATAACTTCTAGGAGGATCTGCTTCATGATCTTTCCAGACGCAGAGGTGAGGCTCACTGCTCTGTGTTTCCTCACATCTTCCTTTCTCCTCTTGTTCAAAATGGGAGTGATGTTTCCTTATTTCAGTCACCAGGGAGTTCGCCTGACTGCCTTGGCTTTTCAAGTATGATGAGATTGTTTTGGCGAGAACATCAGCCAGTTCCCTCAGGACTCTGGAATGTATCTCATCAGGTCCCTTAGACTTGGGGCTATCACTTCATCATTAGACTGAGATCACTTCATCAAGTGATCTCAAACCTGCTTTTCACTTGCAGTGAGAGAAACTTCACTCCCCCATACCCACACAGAGGATCAAGGACTTGAGTGGAAAGGGTGACTGACAGTGAACACTGAGGCAAATAATCTTTCTCTCTATCAGTCACCACCAGTTTGTCCTTCTTGCTTATCATGTGGTACATTCTCCTTCGCCTTTCTTTTCTGGCCTGTGTCAGACCGATAGACCTGGGAACCAGGTTTTACATTGATTCACTTTTGTTATAGTCCAAATAATTAATTTTATTTGTTTTGGCTTCCTTAGTATTTTCCAAGTGCTTCTCCTGTACTGAGAATGAACTTATTAATATTTCACAAATACCAAAATAAATAGAATATTTCAACTGATATAGTGAAAAAAGAATTAATATTGTGTGACTTCCTCAAGTGGAAGTAAATTAGGATTCCCAAGTCATCCTGGTTTTCCCTAGGTTTTGAATGCTTTGCTGTGCAACCTTTGCTGCTTTGGAATGCTAAGTTAAAATAAAGAAACAACTAGAAAAAACCCTAGAAAATCTTGTAATTTGGCTTATGACACTTCACAATGGGCCTTGTGCCATTGGTATTGGAAGCAGTAGTGTGCCATCATTGTTCTGGACCTGCCATTAAAAAGTGAAGGGTACACTGCTGGTAGATTATTTTCTTTTTAATATCCACTAGATTGGAGAGAAATGTGAAACTTCAGAAAAATGAGGTCAGGTGAAAGGTCTAGTGAGAAGTCATGAGGGTCTTATCATATGAGGCCCAGGAACTTCAGGGATTAGAGATCTTTGCCTCATTGCATGTTTAATTCTGTTTCATTTTTTCAAAAAAATCAGTCCTTCAAATAAAATGCCATGTTTTGGTGGTATAATTATTGTGTTTTCAGAAACTGATCATGATTTTTTAAAAACCAAGTATTTTATATAAAAGCATGCCATTTTGTAAGCCAGAAAAGAGGAAGAGTGGAAAAAGGCAAAGGAATACCTAACTGCTTGGAAGGAGCTCTTGGAAGGAGCAATGGGCTCTTTCCATTCACTGTCTGCACAGAGCAGCCTCGCACTGAGCCACACGAGAGCTACTGCTGCTGGTATTAGAGCTTAAAAATACATGCTTCAGTGGGAACCTGAAACATAAAACCATTGTAACTTGGTTTAAAATTATGCCTAATGAGTATTAAGGGATAAGAAACATTACCTATGTAGATACCGTCTGGCAAGGTTTTTTATGCAGTCCATGCTGTGGATTCCCAGAATTAATTGGCAATTAAAGATTGTCAGTGAGAAAATGTGTGTTATGCAGTCAGACTTGCCAGTGCAAAAAAGCATCTTGACTTTCAGGTAATGAAGTTGGGATGTTTTCATAAAAATCTAAATGTTAAAACTTTCAACCAACTATGTAATCTTAAATTGCTGCAGATTATTTGCAGTTTTCATTTTCTGTCAAGATCCGTATGTGTAAAGATTTCTAAGGATTTTTCTGTGGAAATGGAGAATTGCAATCTATCCTGTTTATCAAAAGTATTACAATTATCAAAAATGGTAATAGATAATACAGATTAATTTACAAAAGAAATAAAATCAAAAAATGGTCAAAAAAAAGTTTCTGATTACCTTTGCTGTCCAGAGGACTGTGCTACTAAAGGATTGTTCTATTAGAGTACAACCCTTCCTCTCACTGCATTATCCTTTTACCTTTTGCATCATTAGTATTTTTAGTTTGGCTCTCAAAAGAGAGACATCATACCCATTCAGAAAGATACAAGTGTGTGAATATAAGAGATATGTTTAACAAATACCGGAGAATGTTGGGATTTTTTAACTGTGATTTAAAACAAAGCAATGGACATTAAATCTTGAAGTCTAAAAGCAGAAGGGCGGAAACAGTTGTTTTTCCTTCTAAAAGTGTTGCTGTTAGAAGATAACATAATTCTAAAAAACTGCTTGTTCTCTAGTCTAATATATTTTTCTTCTGAATTGAATGGTTAGATTAAACTTCACCTATTGGGCAAATTCCTGTTTTGAAGCAGTTTAACTATAGTAGTGCCACCTTGAAGGGACCTTGGGATGGAAGATGCCTAATAGTTGAACATTCAGTTTGTTGACTCTTAAGGGCTTCTGGAAAATCTGATGAGGCCTTTGCAAAGTGAGGAAGGCACACAGAATGCAGACAGAAAGTAATGCCCCTAACCTCAGTCCATGCCAAGTGTATGGGAAACGTCTCTGTTGTCACTGCTGCACTTTTTCCCTACGTGACCTTTCTGAAATCTGCTCAGGATGCCAGGAACTGAACACTTCCTTCCAGAGCCCTTTGCAGAGGAACTTGGCTTTCCAAGAAACTTTGAGAAGTCCCTGTTGAACTCTGGCTGAGATCAGTTATGGTTCTATATACAACCTTTGATGCCTGTATGCTGGATGCTTAGGAGAAATAGGTGAGAAGAAACACTGCCACCAGATAGAAATGATCATGAGTTTGTGGAGGAATTTTTGAGGCATTAATTATTCAGAATAGATTTACATGTTCTTATGCCTGATTTTCTCCAGTAGTTTGGGACAACAGTAAATTTTTTAAGATTTGGTCCATTGAAGAAAAGTTACGAAGCAAGTGTAGTTAGGAAAAAAACCCAGTTCTTTCAAACAGTGGAAAACAGAATGTCTAAAAACCAGTAATGTGGCTGTGTTAAAACTCCAGTGAGGAGGCTGGGTTCCTGAGCAATTTATTCTCAATGGTCTACATATCTAAAAACACACCTTTTCTGGGACCCCAAAGAAAAATTCTTGGATGATGTGAGGGGCACTCTTAAACTCATTTTCATCTTGTGATGAATTTTCATGTAATTACAAGATGGAAAAGAGAATATAAAGTCTTGGGAAAGAAGGCAGGAAGCAGTGGATCATCAGAGAACTTCACCCTCAGGCCACTTCCCTGCCCCTGACTGGGGTCTTCCAGGTAAAAGACAGTGGGTGAGGGGGAAAATAGTTTTGTAAAATGAATCTCGCTGGCAAACCAAAGGTATCTAACATCACACTAAAAAGAAAGAATGCTTTCCTTACCATCAAGTAGCAGCACCACTTGTATCTTCCTCCTTTCCTTAGGTGGTGTGGCAAATTTCTTTGTTCTCAATGCAGTTTAGCCACAGATAACATTGTTAATCTTGTAAATTATACAAGATTATCTTAAAATTAATATAAACAGATGGTTTCTTTTAAAACAATACAAGGTTGTTTCATCTCAGAAGTTACAATGTTTATTCAGGCCCATAAGGACCAGGTGTCTAATAATGTGCTTCCTCCAGAATGACACGCACGCCTTTTGTTTCATCAAAATATTCCTGTGGCTGAGACAACCGTATTTGAACTATGTATGTTTTTTTAAGGTGCTTATGGCAATATGTTAAGTTACAGAATAAGCTCATACTTGTGTTTTCATTTCCTGTTTTAATCAAGGAAAAAAAAGAATTTTGTGATTAAAACACAGGACTGTAATTTCAGAGGTCTGGATTTAATTTCTGACTGTACTCCTGTCTCTGTATGTGATTGCAGGAGGTTGTTTAACCTTTGTCTCTTCATGTTTTGTACATCAAATGGAGATGGTGGATCTTGGGAATTTTTTGCCTTCCTCCGCTATAGGATCAGATTATTTCAAAATGTTTTGGGTACATTCTTCTCCCCATAAAGCATGGAATGTTATCCTGTTTTATGAGTGAGGAACTGAGGCACAGAATATCTTGGGCTGGTCTACATTAAACAGCATGTGTTTGTCTTGGCAGATTTCCTGACTCCCTGACAATCCAATTTGGGGATCTGGCTGAAACATGCTGCAATTCCCTCCTAGCCCCTGTGTGTCAGGGGCTTTTCCTTTTTTTCTTTCAAGGCTGAGAGGGAGGCTGTATTTCACCCTTCTGTGGGTTTGGGGCTCCTTTCAGGCGATTTTGATCCACAATCTCAGATCTGATTTTGACTTCATCATTTTAAATGTCCTTTGACAGCCCTTCAGGCCAAGACAGGAAATTTGGAGGAAGGACAGAACTAAAACCAAGGTTGCACTAAATTTTTTCTCTCTTATCTACTTTAGAGTGCAATTTTTCAGTTTTTCCTCTAGTTATGTAGGATACAGCCTAGAAAGGCTCAGAAGTTTATAACACCACAAATTAACATATAACTAAAATTTATACTCTGTTCTGCCCGGAGATGTAGTGTGTACTCAGAGGAAGCTGACAGTCTATCTTGTAATAAAACCTGAATTTTTTATCTTAATTTTATTCATGCATTTCAAAAAATACTTCCTCCCCCCCCATTTTAAACCCCAGAACATGTATATAATTCAATGCACAGTTAAAGAGCAGTGGGAATACTGTTTTGGGTCGCTTTGCACCACACCAGATCACAACTTCTTCCCACATAACATTGTTTCTTCAGCTTTAATCTTCCACTTAAAGGCGTTCTAATCACAAGTAAATAAATTATGAATAATCTAATGCATTTTATATTATTTAGTGATAGAAGTAGAAATTCAATGTGCTTACAAAGTTGATGAATTTTAAAAGCCAGATGTGTATTTAAACAAATATACAAACCATCTTGGAGTAGACACAAGTGTCTGTATTCCTGCAACTTGTTATCTGGGGAAATTCTTACAAGTAGGAGAGTTTTTTCCTTTCTGTTAGAGGAAGGGAAGAAATGAAGAAAGAAGTTGAGAAGTTTACAGGGAATATGTAGGGAGAAAAAAGAATAATAGTTTGTTTCAACCTGTTATGCTCACCAACCCATGTTGTTCAGAACTCCGCAAAAAATGAAGAAAGCCAAGCATATGTGTGGGTGATTACAAACAAATCTTTGTGAAAGTTTTACCCTCTTTTTGCTATTGTATAAATCAAATGCCCTTGTGTAAATTAAAGTGTAATGCAGATGCACTGCTTTACTGAGAGAGACTGGTGGCAAAGACAAAAAAGCAACCCTACAGCACTTGACCTGTAGTTGGGCAAGGTTTCTAAATACCTTTGGAAGAAGCATTTACTTGCATTTGTTACAGTTAACCTAACTTAGGGTTAAATGTAGGAAGCACTTGCCTACTTGTTATTAGCAGTACTGTCAAGACACTTTTAATTGGGTTGGATCACACATTATACTGAATGTAATTCATTATATGTAGGGCTACAAGCATGCCCTACACCCAACAACACAAACATTTTCTTTCCTAAGAGTTCTTTTTTCAAAATTTAGACCTTTAGCTTGTATATGAATATTTAAGGAGTTGATGTTTTCTGTGGATGAGAATTCACTCACAGCCTGTGTGTTGGGAGAGTTTGCTACCCAACTCTTCAGAGCAGTGGCTAGGTTTTTGATAGCCAAAAAAGCCTAGGCTGTAATATCAGGCGAGCTGTAAGGTGCCACTCATAAGCTGTGCAATATGTGGCAAAGAGCCAGTTTACAGCTCATTGTAAATATGTGACCCCAGCACGCCCTCTTCCAGCAAGTTCCAGATCAGCAGCAGGTGCTTAGGTTTTAGCAGCTCAGAGAAAGAGTTTGTATTAAACTACCAAAGAAGTTGCGAGCAAAGTAAGACATTTGTTATTCCGTTTAAGGATATATGTAAATTGATATTCAAAGTAGTAATGACCCTTGGGCTTTTGGCAAGTAGCTACTGCAGCTGTAGGACATCCCTGATATAACCAGCAATCCTTAGTGTGTTTAGATTTTGCTTCTTCCCTCTGTCCCTCCCCTACTCTCATTTGTTCAGTAGCTTAAATGGCTTTCAAAGTATTTATTGTGTGTCTTACAAAAGGACAGTTATATGTCCCTGAGACTTCCTGTAGGCATTTGATGGCACATTGAGTTTAATTAGAGTTCCTTAGGATGCTGAATAGCCTCTAAGTGCATACAAGGAAAGCGTGAATGTTGTAGTTAGGCACAAAGATAAAGGAACACTATTCTAATGAAAAGTAGGTAATTTAACAAAATGAGATAATGCTGGAACACTACACCATAAGTAATCCTTTCAATTTTTATGGCTTTATGGTTAGATTTTCCCTACTTTTTTTTTATTATGTTCTCTATTTCAGTTTGAAAGAGCCAAAAAAGAGCAACTAATCTAAGGTACTTGAGAAAAAGTCAAACAGATGGTGTATGAACCAATAGTATTTGAACGATTCTCTTCAAAACTAAATAGTATTAACAGTGATGGAAGAAATTGGTTTTTTGCAAAGAAGAAAGAAAATTCAGTAAGGATATCTGCCCTTTTAAGTTGGTACTGCTTTGTTAAGTTTAAAATCGGAAGTATTTGAGGTAATACTATACTAAAAATAGGGCTGCAGGAAGCATGTGTCATCAGCAGTTTCTCATACTACTCAAAAACCCTAATCTTAAGCATCTGATTTCTCATTTTGTTCACTCCTATAATGACATAGTAGAGGCAAAGTATTACTTTAGATGGGACACTAACAATTTTGTATCACAGAATCCTTGCTTTCATAAATATTTATTCACACACATACACATGCTTCCACCCACCCCAAGTTTTCCCAGCAGTTCAATTTGCCTGCCAGAAAGCATTTTTCTCCTGCCTCACCATGCTTTCCTTGAAGTTGGGAGATGTCTCCTAAGTTCAGCAGGCTGACCTGCATATAGAAATTCTTATACTTTTTTATGACTCGAGTTTTGCAAAATTATGATGGCAAACCTCCTTTTTTTCTGTATGCCTAATCACAATAAAGTAGTTCTATATTGCAAAATAACTAGTAGAGGAGTGAACACATAGCATAGCATAGCATAGCATAGCATAGCATAGCATAGCATAGCACAGCACAGCACAGAATAGAATGTATTACAGCACAATACAATACAGTAGCTCTCGTTGGCAGGGACCTACAATGATCTTCATTTATTCCAGCTTTCTGATCACTCCATGGATTGACAAAAGTTAAAGTCCATTATTAAGACTATTGTTCAAATGCCTTCTTTTAAGGCACTGACAGGCACAGGGCATTGACCACCTCTTTAGGGAGCCTGTTTGAGTTTGACCACCCTCTTGGTAAGGAAATGTTTCCTAATGTCTATTCAGAACCTCCCCTGATGCAGCTTTGAACCATTCTCACTGTACTGTAGCTGAACTGGGGAGAAGAGATCAGCACTTCCCTCTCCTTCTCTCCTTCTCAGGGAGCCATAGAGAGCAGCGAGGTCACCAGTCAGCCTCCTTCACTCCAAAAGCAGCCAAATCCAAATTCCTCAGCCACTCCTGGTGGTATATTGCTTCCAGCCCTTCCACCAGCTCTGTTCTCCTCCTCTGGACCATTCCAAGACTTTCCCACCCTTCTCAACCTGTGGGGCCCAGCACTGCACACAGGACTCAGGGTGAGGCCGCAGCAGGGATGAATCCAGCAGGATGATCCCAGCCACAGCTGGTGCTGCTGTGTCTGATGCAGCCCGGGATGGGGTTTGCCCTCCTGGCTGCCCGGGCACACACTGCTGACTCACCCTGAGCTGCTGCCCAGCACCCCCCAGATCCCTTTCTGCAGGGCTGCTTCCCAGCTGTAGAATCATTAAAGTAGGAAAAAAACATCAAGTTCCTTAAGTCCAACCGTAAAATGCTACATTACGTAAAAAACATACTCTCAGTTCAAATATCTGCTAAATTATGCAGAAATTTGAATCTTAGAGCTAAGGTGTGCTTGTATAGGTGTGCCATGTTACAGAGCCTAAGTTGTAGTCACTTTTCGGGTTGAAGTTGCTGTGGTGATGCTCATTTGTAGATAGCTGCAAAGTAGCATTTTCATACTGCACTTGGTAATTAATGTAGAAAAGACAACCTCAGTGTGTAACAAAGTTTAGCTGGATATCCTCACCACCTTGAGGAAAGGAGAGAAAAGTGAAAATGTAACACAAAATCAGTAGTTCCAGGATTCAGACACTCCATTAAGAATGTGCTGTGGATGATCATTGTACCTTTATATACTCCATGGTTCAGACTCACAGATATATCTATATATACAGGATCTCAGTTTTTAAGCATTAGGAACTAAATGCTGACATATTAAACTTGGGGAAGCATTTGTTCTCCTAATTGAGTTTGCCACGTTTGATTAGTGAACAGTTTATTAATGTTAAACCCGATTACATTAATTTACAGAGCTGTGGTGTTGGTACAATTGCTACTCACAGAATATCAAGCTAATGATGTTTGCATAGCATCATGTGTGTGGCATCTGAAAATAAATTAGTTCTGATTTCGGAATGTAAGCTATTTTGCCTGTGGAACAATGCAGCCATCATCTACTATTACATTGAGGAAAGATTTAAATGAAAAAATGTGACAGTCAGGAATTAATTGGTTATACACAGGAAAAAAAAAAGAAGCGAGGAGTCTTTGCAAATTCATTCAGAATTTCAGATAAATGTTCAGTAAGTAATTTTAAATCCAAAGGACGAAATGTAAGGGGAAGTTACCTTCAGCATTACATCAAGGTTGGAGGAACATCCCAGCCCCCCAGCAGTTTTGGGTGATGTAGGATGCTCTTACCCCAACCCCAAGGAGAGGGAAGCTACAGAGCCAAAGTTAGTTCATTTCCACCCTCATCCAGTGGCTGAAGTAGAAGAGTGTCTGTTTATTTCTCATTTTTGAGAACTCTAGAGGCCTTGATTGAAACTGGCATAAAATTTCCTGTGGAGAAAAAGCTAATTTTCCTAATTTGGAAAAAACCAACAAACCTATTATGTGAAATTATGATAACACACCAAAATTATTTGATGAATTCTGGATTCTGTAGCCCTGCTAGCCAGACCTCAGCCACTGGAGCCAGATGACAGGCTGACACTAATCCTAGACTGCTGTCTCCAGTACAGACCACAGCAGATGAGAAGACAAATCTTTACTCATCCATTGACAGAAAGGAATGGTGAGACACAGAAATTATTAGGTTTTGCTCCTGATTTCAGGGAGATGTGTGCACCCCTGGTGGTAGCCACTGTATGCATCCATGCCCTGCCTCTTCATCCCACTTCTGCAGTCCCTGTCATCCTGGGCCCTCCACAAACTCCTCACACCAATGCCTCAGATAACCTCAGGAGATAACCATGGGTGCCAAGCAGGTTTTTTTGTCACACATGGGTGCAAAGCCTGCTGTAGATACAGTATTTGGAGAATATCAGGTGCATTCTTGTCAAGTGGGCTGATGAGTGCATTAAGGTGGAAATTACATAAAGGCTGGACAAACTCAGCCAGTGTTTCATGGGAACAGACAAAGGTCTGTTATAAGTCTCATGTGTCTGCTCAATAGCAAGACAATATAATAGCATCACAACCAGGTGGCTGCTCCTTCTACTAGTAGTGGTTGTGTTTGGGGTATTAATTTGCATTTTCTCAAAAGTGAAACAGAATATTAAAAAATTCCCTGGCCTTATTTTTTGAAATCTAACGATTTCCTTAAAAGTAACCAAAAAAAGAGGCAAAAATTATCTTTGGACTGTGGAAAATTTCATCTCAGATAAGCCCTATCAAGGAGAAGCTGTGATAATTGTCTCTAATATTGGGAAGTATTCACAAACTCTAACTTTCTAACAAATATTTCATATGGTCACTTAGATGCTTTTAAAGATGTTATTTAGATGATGTCAGGTTTTTCAAATAGATGGAATATGCTGATTTTTTCCTTGCAACTGGAAAACTGACACTTCAGTATTATACATTGGTAAATACTTGATGTTTTGTAGTTTTAATAAAAGTGTTCTGTGAAAGACTTAGAAGATGCACATTTCTACATATAATTATGTAGCCAATTTATTGCTGATGCTATGATGATTTCTAGATGTTTTAAAAAGCTCTCTGCTATCAGATGTGTAGTCTCTGTGGCAACTGAGATAAAAAAGCCACCTTTGTTCTGTTTAAAAAAAAAAGAAGAAAGAAGAAGAAGAACAAAAATATGCCAGTACAGTTATTTTCACTTTTTCATTTGTTCATATTCTTCCAGAAATGATCACATTTCTAATGGCATGGTCAGTTAAAACATTTTTAATTATGAAAAAAAAACCTAGTAATGACTTTTGACTTTTTTTTTTTTTTTACGAAAACGTTTTAACTTTTTAAACTCTAAAAAAAAGCCAGGGAACACTTTGTAGAAAGCTTAAATTCCCCATCATTCAAGAAAAAACAGAAAAACACAACCAAAATGAAAACCTTAAGACACTGCCATAGGAATTCTTTTTTTTTTGTTTGTTTGTGTTCTTTTGTTTTATATTATTGCTTTGTCCTTCTTTTAACCTCCCCTTCTCTTTGGATTTTTGTAACTTGCAATTTTCAGCCATGCTTTCACAGTCTTTTCTCTCTTTCTACTTTCTACCTGTCTTCCTGGCATATATATCAAGTTCTGTCAGTGGATTTAGATCAACTCAGCTATAGTAAAAAATTCCTATTTGTGCATAAAACCTGCTTCTGTAGGTAAATCACAATGCATTAATGTCTACCTGAAAATCTAAAGGATTTTGTAAAAGAAAAGGATTACCATATTGAGCTTGTCCCTGGTGGCTTTTAGAGGGTGGGGTGAGGATCACACCAGACAAGGTCAGAGTAGGTGGGCTGCCCTTCTGTCACCCGTTTGCAGGGTGAGAAGGGACCCCAATTCCCAGACCTTGGTGAAGCCAGATGTCCCTGCCCCTCAGCACCACAGCCATCAAAGTTCTTTTCTCCTTCTCCTGCACAGCCTTCCCATCTTCCCTGGAGCTGATGTGATCTCTTACTTCTAGTCCCCCCTCACATCCCTCCTTTGCTGAAGCCCAGCCACCCAGATGGGACCCAGCCTGGTCCCCTGCACTGACCCCAAGGCACCAGCAACCCCATTGCTGGAGCCCTCTCTGAACTGCCCAGGGTGGCCCCTGCCAGTTTTACTTGCTGCCTGATACAGCAGCAGTAATAATGACATTTTCAGATGGTGGACTCTTCTAAAACCTTTTCGGAGCTGACCTATGTGTACTGGCTCACTCAGGGTGGCATGGCAGGATGAGGATGGATAACAGCTAAAAGTTTTGCTTTCCTCCGTCAGCAGAGGGAAGAGGGAGCTGCTTGTTTGAGGCTCTTCAGAGAGGGTCTGTTGGCCCTGCTCACTTTCCTTGGAGTTGTCAAAGACAATTTATTAGACAGTCATAATACACTGAGGGGGATAACATGCCTTGAAAAAAAGGGGTGGGGAAGAAGGCTCATAATGGCTTCTTTGGTGAGTGAGAAGCTGGAATGCTGCATGGCCAGGTTCGTGTTCCCATATGTTGAAATTAGTTTTCTGAAGGTTTTTTTTTTTCCAACTTTTCACTAATTGTGGTTGTAACAGAAATGTTTCTGTTAAAAGTATCTGACATTCAGCAAAACAGACCTGCAGCCTTCCCTTGGTTGCCAGCTGACTCATGTGATTTCAAGATTTCATCCAAATGTGTTAACACCTCTGAAAGCAGAGGGAGAATTTACAAAAATGTCCTTTGAGTAAACTGAAGGACAGAATTTGTAGGCAGAAGTTAAAATGTTGTTGGCAGAGTATTAGATCATCTGTTTGAGGTTATATGTGTTAATCAAGGGGATTGTGGCTGGTTATACAGGTAGGGACAACCCTCTGTTTCTTACAGAAATTCAAAACATTGACGTCGTTGTTTAGTTTTGCTTCCTTGACTGTTTTACCCAGGTTATTGTAGTAAAAGCAACCCTGCCACCTATGTCTGTACTTCTGTATGTGCTGTACTTGGAAACTACAACATTTTTTGGTATACTGAAATTTTTTCTAAAGATGCAAAGCAATAATAAATACCTGGATATGATACCAAGCAACAACCATAGCATAATGCGGTGTTATCTAGTGAGAAACCTGCCACAGTTTTATGTGTTTCTTTCTCTTGTGTGTGTTTGCCTGCGAGGGCTGTTTTTCGTGTTATAGGAGCAATGATGGATGAATGTGTGAAAGGAAGGCAACACCTTTTTCCTTTGGTTTTATCCACTTAAATAATTGATCGTAGTATCTTTATTAAGGACACAGCTCAGCTAAGAGTGCTGACATGTGCTTAAGGCAGTGCCTATGGAGGGGACAGTTTGAGTCATAAGTCAGTGAAGGCCTATGATTAAACCCTATTGATATTCTCTCCCTTTCTTGTCTTTAAATGATTTTTAAATATTTAGTAGTAAAAAAATCCTCCTTCCACAGTAACATTAGAATATGTGTTTAAAACATTATTTGGACTATGTTTTAGAGACAGACTTTGGAGCCTGAGTTTTGTATTTAAAAATACTGATTTCATAATCCATTTTGGCAATATTTTCAGTGGCCTACATATTAGGTTTTTGTAAAGTTTACAAGTTGCTCTTTGACAAACAAATGTCTTCTCTTTAGTTTGTCACAAACACTAGGTCCATTTGTAGCTGTGCTTTAATTTAATTAGTTGGTTTATCTATTAGCTGGCTTAAAATACTCTCTCAGAACCTGTGATTAGTATGAATAAATCCATAATCTAATAGAACCAGTAGAATAAAGATCAGCTGTTATTTTTTTACTGATTTTAGGCACTGATTATGGAATTTCAGTTCACACTGTATTTTTTTAGTAACTAGTAGATAAATATCCAAGTCAGATGCAACACAATTGTTCTGTTCAGTAATTGGAAATTTCAGTAAATTCTTTAAGGGATTCTGTGGTGTACTGCTTTTCAGATAAAAAGCAGGAAACCTTTGTCTGTGTTGTGTGCTAAATGTAAGGAAATCTTGCTTTCTGGGTCTATTGTTACACTCAATAAGCATCTGGTAGCAGAATTCACGGGCCACAGCCATTGTGAGTGTAAATTGTCATAGGCCCATTAACTTCAACTGAGCTATGACTATTTATACAAATTCCTCTGCCTGTTAGTTTTGGGGTTTTTTTAACACTAGTCTCCCCTTCTTTTCTGCTAGTATTTCTTACATTCCTTTAGTGTGAAGGAAAATTTTTACTGTTGTAGTATTCTAAGTCTCTCTTTGAGGAGTAAAGTACATCAATATGGATCTCCTGATATCCCAGGTGGACCGATCTTTAGACGCAGGTGAAGATGTGCAAACAATGATTTTAAGTGCCAGAAAGGTGAGTTATTTGCAGAAACTTTTGGTCAGAGGATGAAACTGTTTATTCAGAGAATGGATACAGGTAGGGCAGGAAGCCTGTGCCCTTCTCCCATGATGTGGGTGCAGGGTAGCCTCCATCCAGGCAAGGGCTCAATGCAGCAGTCAAGTTGTCCCTGCCATCCATTAGTTTCTTGTCTTCAGCAGAAAGGACACAAATGTGCATGTGTGGAGTTCTGTGTGTTTTATGGTTTATGGATTTGGGGTGTTTTTTGAGGTTTTCCTGTACACCTGGGTTTTTGAAACTGCACTATAACCGAAAACCCATTTGTGTGGGTTACTGAATTTCTGCCATGTGTTATGGGTGATGTCAGAAGCATCTGGCATTAGCCCAGCCCTTCAATGGATAGTAATAGTTCAAACCATACTTTCTAAAAAAAAATGTTCTTTTTCTCCATCGAATATTTATACCCCAACTCTGTTGCCTTGAATGTCAGTAGTAAAACTTCCATTGATGATCTGTACACAATGGGAGGCCTACGAGAATGAGCAATTTTAAAGCCCATTGTAACTACTACTTTAAAAGACAGCATTTCTTGACAAATTCTACTTCATGGTGAAACAAGGAATTGAGTGTTATATTTGATATTTTCTCTGAAGGCAAATACACAAACCTGTCCAGAAGGTACCAAGTAGTTCTCTATGGTAACATTAATATATATTCACTATTTTTTTGACAGGAGGGAAATATTACAGATGTGACATGGCATATGACAAGGGTAGTATGTTTCTCTTCTCTCAGATCTCATCTGTGGCCTGTTGAGGGAGGGAATATTTAGGGATGTAAAATCATTTTAACCATTGAAAAGTGATCCTATTGTGAACAGACTTTGCTCTCCAGCACTATGATTGACATGATATGATATGATATGATATGATATGATATGATATGATATGATATGATATGATATGATATGATATGATATGGTATGGTATGGTATGGTATGGTATGGTATGGTATGGTATGATATGATATGATAATATGATTATATGATATGACATGATATGTCAAGAGTAAGGGTAACAAATTACAAGGACTGCACTGCAAAATTATAAGATGTCCTGATTTTGAGATTCAGTATAAACAAAACATGAATGTGTACATGTGTGTGTGTGTGTGTGTGTGTGTGTGGTATGTAAATACACACATATATATACATAAAAACCCAGAACTACCTTATTTTTTTACTGCAGCCCTTTATAAATGCCCTTCCCAGTGAGAGAGATTTGCCTCTCGTTGATTAAACAGAGTGCCTTTATTCCTTTATTCTTTTCAGTATTGCAGGTTATTTAATTTCTCTGATTTATATTTATGAAAAAGCCATACACTGGGCTAAGTGAACTCATAATCTGAAATATGATGCGTGTTCTTTTCCCTCTGATCTTGCTGTTCATCGTGATCATTCCCTTTACACAGCTTCTGACATTAGTTATCAAGTGGTAACTATCAAAAATCCTAAGACATCCCAACAAGATGAGCAACTGTATACCAAATGTTGTATTTCTCTAAGAATAGCAAATAGGCTGACATAAATAATTAGTCCTTTCTTTCATCTGTATCAGTCTGTGGTTTTCTGTTCATTTGTCCTTGCTTTGCCACTCCACTTGTAATAGAACATTATGGGGAGTGCTAACGTTCTCAGTATTTAACAGTTCTTGATTAAAAGCTCCTTAATCGCTAGATAACATGAAAGAGGGTCAAAGCTTCAGGTTTATTTGTTGTGGGAAAATTTATAGAAAAATTTAATTGCATTTAGTTTGCTTGTGGGAAACTTCTGTAACAAAGTTTCTACTGCCTTTTAAAAGCTAACCTTTGGAATATCCTGTTATAGTCTATGAACTGGCTTATGTTGTTTACTTCGGTAAAGTGTAGGCTGAGAATATGTCTGTCCCTATAAGTGATAGGGTAGGTTGCTGGGGTTATTAAATGAGATTTTTTTTCAATGTATTCAATTATTCTTTCTGAGTTTTCTGAAGAATTTCTGAGTTTCTTTCTACAGCTGGTGCACAGTGTTTTGTTTCTTCTATTTTCAGGAAAATAGTTTTATCTTAGAAGTTTCTGCTGTCTTTCTAATTAAAACTTGTGGTATGCAATCAGAATAAAGGTGTCTCACTAGCAAATGAATGTCTGGTACCTCTCAGTTCTGCTTTCACAATTTGCTTTGCGAATCCTTGCTAAAAACTCTTAGAGCTTCACGTGTTCTCTATTTCTTCTCTTCTCTATTTCTGAGGGGAGCCACAAGGTCTGCATTTACTGTGCTTTCAGGGGCACTGAATGCATACTGAAAACAGTGAACAGATTTAGATGCTTCAGAAGGTGATTTTAGTATTAAACAAAGTTTCCATGGTTGCCTTTCTTTTACTGTGACTTTTTTGTTTCATATGCTCTCCAGTCTGTTCAGCTGTGACAGTTGCAAACGATAGGTAGTGTTACAGAGATGGCATATATTGTATTGTGCCAAGATGCATTCTTTCCACATTTCAAGTTTTCCATGAGAAAAAGCATATTTGTTGCCAATGTGTTTTCTTCTGTAGGATTTTGTTTGGTGTCCTTTCTGTGTCATATGTGAAATTAAAGTAATGCTTAATGAGAAGATAGTGGTAGTGATGTCCACTATGTTTTTTTCCAAGACATCTAGAAATCTCTTTATGTATTTCTAGAACAGACAGCTATCTTATGGAAGAG
Organism: Trochalopteron elliotii; assembly: GCA_024734555.1. Classification (NCBI taxonomy): domain Eukaryota; kingdom Metazoa; phylum Chordata; class Aves; order Passeriformes; family Leiothrichidae; genus Trochalopteron; species Trochalopteron elliotii. The sequence goes on from JANPWX010019552.1 coordinate 484,178, forward strand.
CTGCATGACCTCCATCCAGAGAGTTTTCTATTAATCATGCTAGGTTTTATTCCTCTTCAGAGGCACCTGGTTCTTCCAGTTCTTCCTTTATAGACCCAGATGTTCCTGGATGCTATGATTTCTAACAGTGGGAGGAGTAGCACTGTATGGTTGAATCTGCATCTTTCTTCTACACTGCTTGCTTTGTTAATTTTCTATTTCATATGGACTTCCGCCCACAAACCTGAAGGCAGGCTGTGTTTTATGAGGTGTTGCAGTGCATGTGTGATAAGGAACTTGTAAATGCTTATCAGTGCTTGATTTGCCAAGATGTTTCTGGACCTGGTACAAATTCCATGTTGTACATAAAAATAGTATCAATATTTTGGTTTTATTTATGTGTGAATGAAGTAGTAGGTTCTTCTGCTTTTGCTTTTGATTAGAAAGCCTAGTTATTAACTGAGTTATTCTAGCAGAAGCTCATCTTGTGAGCCTGGTAAACTGATGACATTGATCATGAGTTATGGAGATTGGGGTTTTAGGAATAGAAGGTCTGTTTAGTCGTATACTTTACAGTTGTTTTTTTTTTAAAATCCAAACTCTGGTCAAACGTATGGTGAGTAGCTGTGAGGAGTTCATTTAGTAAGAGAATACCTTAGCTCCATTCTAACTGAGTGCTGAGAAAATTCAGTTTCCAGATGCACTGTTTTTGATTCAGCCTTCCAACAAAGGCGCAATAAAGACCAACACTTAGCATGTGTCTGAGTCTATTTTATATTAAAAAAATTAATACTACAAAAATGGAAAAAAATCACTAGAGAGAAAAGTTAAAGCTATCTTGAAACAAGCGCAAACTCAAGAACAAAGGTTAAAAAGTACCTGTGGTGGATTGCTTGTAAGATTTCTGCAAGTGAAACAAATTTAACTCTTCTGGGTACCTTTGCTGCAAGTGGAACAAATTGAAATCTTCTGGGTTCCTTTTGTGGAGTCAGATTTCTGCTTTCACCAGGGTTCTTGATCAGAATAGACGTTATAGCTCAAGCAGCAGGAAATTGAAGGGTCAGTATTTCAGCCTATTTTCAGCAGCTTTTAATTATTGCTCTGATCAGCAACTGAATTGCTGGCATATGGTTTGGAGCGTGATTCAAAGCCGCACGTGGTTCCAAGGACTCCTGTTTGAACTGAGCATTATGCCACTCCTATGTTGTTTTATCAGACTCTCCCCAGGTTGCTTTTTGTTGCAGATTTTTTGCCATGTCCTAAGGGTACATGTAGCTGAAGGAGAGAGTAGTCTATAAAGAGACTCTTACTGCTGCCACTTCTGCAGCTGAAATCAGTTTTTTCCTTAAGAAGACTAATGTAATTTCATTCTCTCAATACTAGTCAGACAGCATTTGCTGAGTTTCCTACCCTGACAAAGATGCATGTAGAGTAACAGCCATGCTTCTGTCAGAGTAACTGACTTCAGGTTACTGTTTACTTCTGCTTGTGTCCACGGTAGTGGTCATATCTGGTTTAATATAATCAGCAGTTGACTATAACATGGGAGAGGGGAGCATATGTGCGTATTTATAGTATCTAAGCTGTGTTTAAAAGTTCTTGACAGAAATAAACAAATGGAGCTAAGTAAGAGATCATACTGCTTTTGTCACCAAACCCATGCTGTTTGCAGTGTGCTTTTTTTCTTCTTTTTTTTCCTTTTTATTGCTGGCAAGAGAACCCTGAACTGAGACCTGAAGTGTAGTTTCAGTAAGATACGTTGCAGACTTTGTTCTGCAGGATAGGAGTATGACTTTACTCTTAAGAAAGAGGTCAAATAGAGGTTTCATATTCATTCAGCTCCTTTTGGGAATTGCTGACTTCCTAGTGAGGTGGTCAAGGATCATAAAACAGGCACAGACAAAATGCTTTGATATTTTGTCCCTTCAGGCATGATGCAATTGTTGCAAAATTACAGGTTTTGTTGTAAGGATGGAAGAATGTCACTGAAAGGAGTAGTTGATCTTATGGCTCCTCCTTTACTTCATCCAGTCTAATCAAAAACTTACGTATCTTTGAGGAAGGAGAACTTGTTTCAGAGTTTGTAGACAAAATATTGCTTGATGAATATTTAATAATAATACTGTGATGGGAAATAAAGGCCATACCCGGATAACAACTGCATTATATGCTTTATATCTATGACTTATCAAGAGTCCTGTTAAATCATTGTCTTTTTGGGAGGCAAAGAAGAGGTGCAGCTCAAGTGGCAATTGGTGGTTCCACCTTTTGGTTACCTGTACGGACAGTCCTGCCCAACCTTCCACTGCCAAAGAGTAAGAAATATTGGTAACATTTCCCTGAAGACGTGGGCTTTATCAGGGAGTCACAGCAAAGGAAAAATGAGAAGATTCCTGAGTGAGAGTGTGGTATCAGTGTGAGGGGCTATAGTAGGCACAGGTGATGTTGGCTAGCTGTTGTCAGGCAGAAGGTTTTCATGCTGATTTTTCCCAGCTAAAGTTGTGAAATGTTACATGTAGCCACTGACAGTTTTGTCCTGCTCAGGTGGTACCCGAAAGAAGGGTGGAGGTATTTGGAAGAGAACTGGGAACATGGGTGACCAAAAGAGGTGTTAATATCTGAAGATAAAAAAGTACAAAGTGTAGAGGAGCACTGAAGTAATACTTCAAATGTTGCTGGTATTGGACAGGTATCTCAGACTTTTGAACCATTTAGTTACAAAAGCTAAGTAAGTTTTTCAATGTCATACTCTGGAGACACAGATTATATTTCTACCTGGTTTTGGTGCATCATGCAGCGAATGGCATGATGCGATCCGTCAGGTGAGTGAATCCTGGCACAGAGGCAGTGCCATGCCGGAGGAAACACATGGCATACTGGATATTTACTCTGAGAGTCCTCTCACTCTGAAGTCCCTTTTCAGTGCTCTGACAGTTACAATCTGCAGATCAGTTCTGTATTATTTACACCGGCTTTGGGTCTGAAGTGTTGAACCACTGAGCCTTTAGGCTAAGGCTTGTGTGCCAAAATATTTATGTTGATGCAAGGGAGTGAAAGGCCCAAAGCTTCATTGAATTGAAAACTATATTAAAATATATGTTGAAAGAGAAATTTGGCACTGACTTTCACTAGAGAGAAGAGGAAGAGAGGTTATAGCCTTGATTACTCCTATTCCATGTTTTAATTCAAGTTTGGCAAGATCTCTTCTGCTATCCACTACAGGAAATGAAGAGCAGGGGAGAGAAGTGGGAGAAGAGAACAAACTGCCTAATTTTATGGGGTACAGCTGGATGCCAAAAATGCATGGGGACATGTAACTAGATCTATGTTGTTGTCTCAGTCTAAAGGCTTTTTAATAGATTCATCTGTCAAATTACATTATTATTTATTATTTTAAAATTAATGTTGGGTTTTGTTTTATTCTTTCTGTAATGAGCTATTTACAGGGTCCCTCATTAATACTTCTAAGGTAAGAGAGAATTGAAGGAAAAAGCTGCCCCTTGGGAATGGGACAATTTCAGATTTACAGTATTTTGAGTTTTTCAACTTTTATAAGAATATGTTTCATAAAAATCCATTGGCAGCAGAGCAACATCTGCATGTAAAATCTTAACGTGTCTTTTGCAGAGAAGATTACCATGAAGATGGGTTCTGTCAGCCATATAGAGGAATTGCGTGTGCACGAATCATTGGAAACAGAACTATTTATGTGGACTCCCTCCAGATGCAAGGGGAAATTGAAAACCGAATTACTGGTAAGCTTACACATCTCTTTAGCAGGGAGAAAGAAACATTCATAAAAGTATCCAATTCAGGTAAAAACAGTCCTGTCTTTTTTTAGTTTTGTCAACCAATGAAAAAGACATCTTTAGATTAAGTTTTAGAGAGGGTGAGCCTGTTTCTCACTTGAGAAGTTAACAAAATTTGTAGCAAAGAGGATGAGTATCTGTGGCAATGTCTAAAGCTTCTTCTGTGTCCTTAAGTAAAATGTCACAGTACTGAATTTTTAACAGCTTCTGGTTTATACTGGAGCTTTTTGCATGATGGATTAAAAAAGAAGATTTTGAGTTTTTTGAATGGATTTGTGATATAGTGAAAAAGTACTGATCTTTTATTTTCTTGAAAAACTGTATGGTGGCCTTTCCCTTGGGCTTCTTTCCACTTTGCATAATTCTGGCAGGGTCTGGGTTTCATACTGATATATATAAAACAAGAGTTGACCTTCCTGTGCTCTGCCTGTGCTTAATCTTTCTCTGTACATAGTTTTTGTCCAGAGTCGCAAACATGCATCCAAAACTTTTAATGGGCTGTACATCAAAATGGGTTTTTTTCACTGGATCTCAGTTAGCTGATATTAGCGGCTGTGACTCTACCCAAAACAGAGCAAGCAAATGAGCCCAGAGCAAACTGAATGAACAGATCCAACTGTTTGTCATAATATATAGCAAATTAACTCAGTCCAGCAGGAGCTGCTTTGCATCTGGCCAGATACAGCTCACTAATGGACTCTCCAACTTCAGCATAACTAGTTGCCAAAAAGAGTTTAACTTCACTTTCCAGCTCTAACTCCCTAAAGATATTACCTTAAAGACTGCATTGTTAAGCCATAAATCCAGGTCCATTTTCTTTCCTGTTTTTGAAATGGTAATCAGATTCTGGGACTGGCAAAATCCGGGTGCTGACCTTTATTTATGCTATTACAACACATTCTCCTCCCACCTTTCTCCTGTACTGTATTGTAATCCCAGCCTCTTTAAACATTATGTCATTAATTAATACATATTGACACTTTTTTTTTTGCCAGCTACATAATCTCTGTTGTGTTTGGATGTTTTTCAGCAATATAGAAATATTCAACTCTATGAAATATTAAATCAGTAATTCTATTAATTTGGTTCATAATATTGTTTTAAAAAACCAAAACCAAACCCAACAACAACAAAAAAAGTGATATTATCCAGAAAATGTTTATTGATTGAGTTGTACTTATTTCTGGGATATGGAACATGGGCACTGATGACCTGGGTGCTGGTTTCCTAATATTACTGATTATTGGTTAGTTTTCCAAGGCTAGGATGCTGGTACTCTCTGTTCTGCAGTTGGGGAGAATTCCTGATGGAAGTGTTCTCTCTGAGAAAGGCACTGAGAACCACCATATAGAGCAGCCCAATGCCTAGCTAGGCAGTAATGACAGTCTGTTAACAATACAGCATTTTCAAACTATATACCTTTGAAGGTCATACCAAACATCATACACAAAAATACCTTGAGGATTGTGTACCATTATTGGTTCTTGAAAGTCACATCATATGTAAATCAAGTATTATAAGACTGGGGGTTCTATACCCAAGTGAAAGGGTGTTTTTGAAAGTTCAGTAACTTGTTAGGTAAAGGAAAAAAACCGCCTGAATAATTGCTTCTAGATTTTGCTGTAGTTTCGCCCATTCCTCTTAAATGCAATGTTCGATGGTAAGTGTGTGTTCTGATGTGCATGGGAAGTGAGGACATCTACTGTCCAGCCACAGGAGCATTTAGCAAGGTTACATCTATGGTAAATTTTCATTCTGGATTTTCATTTCCCTGTTGTACTCTCATGAGAAGTACATATTATTTGTCTCCATAGCCTTTTGTGCTGTTTGGTCCTGGCCATGTGATTGGGTGAGAATAGCAACCTTTGGTTAAAAAAAGAATAACATTTCTGGAGAAAAATTTTAGATGTGGCTTGGAAGACTGGAAGGCCAACAATGGGTAGTGCAGACCTGATGCCTGACCTGTGTATATGTGTTTGGCTAGCAAGGTCTCTGCTGTGCTGTTTAACATCTATTTAATAAGTAAAATATATACCCCTTAGATGGTACTACACACAGGTGCTACTGCTGGCTTTTGCATCTTCCATCAAAATAAAGATATAATTGTAAATTGTGCACTCTTCTCTCATGATGATCTAAATTCTGTAAAGCAGTGCCTTCATAAAGCTTAGTGTGGCATTTCAAACAACCAAGAGTAACTACTTCAGTCCTTCAGTTTTATTTTTTTCCCTTTTAGTCTTTGGGATAAGCATATATTGCAACTATTTTTTGAGGCCTGATGGTCTGCTTGCATGCAGTATTTCCAACATGACTGATAAATGGTTATATTCCTGCATTAATATTTCTGGATTAAAATAAACAAAGGTGTAAACAGTCTAAAAGGCTAAATTTGCAGCTGCTTGTTGCATGTTTGGTGTTCAGGAAGAGACTCTATGGTATGATGTGTCCACAGGAAATAGACGATTGAAAGGAGAGAGCTGGACAAAAGAGAAAGAATTTATTTGTAGGTTGTAAATAGACTGCTGAATGATATTTCCTCTCTTTTTACAGTGTGAGTTGGTGGAACATGCAGTCTAGCAACTCTCGCTCATAAATGATGCATTACTGGGCGAGTGAATGTTCCTACATTTAAAGGTTGATTCAGCACCAGATACATGATGTATGTGCACATTTGTTTTTCCTTTGCAATGTGCAAGAAAACTTTGAGCTAAATGTTAGTGTGTAGGTGCTGAGAGCTGAGAGTTACATTCCTAACTCATTATGACATTCATCTTAATGTGATCAGCATGCTGAGACTGATTACATTAATTTTCCCAAAGCTGCTGCCTGTAAGGCTTCTTATGTCTGTTATAAGCCATATCTCCCCAAATATCAATGATGCACTTCTTTTTGCCTGACATTACTTGAAAAATACTTATTTTTTTTAATCAAAATGTCTAGAGGAGGAAGACCTCAGGTGATCCTTGTCCAGATTTTATGTGATTAGGAACTTTGGAAACACGCACCAGTATCCTGGCAGATGTATCTTGCCTTTGCTCTTGATGCTTTTAAGTTAAAATTAGGCAATTGCCTATAGTCTGAGCAATGATAATCACATGGGTTAATTCCTCGGAGCTGAGGCCTACAAGCAGATGTCAGAGGGATGCTGGGATGCTGGGTTTTCTTCCGGCATTTGTCAGTTCTCCTTTACAGCAGAAATTTCCTCATTTACCTGTTGCGCAGTAGGCTTTCAGACCCTCAAGGAAAGAATAAAGGTGTTAAAGGCAAATGACATGAAAATTAAGTTTTTTCTCATGCTGTGAATCAGTACTTACCAGTATTTTTGTTCCTTTGCAGCTGCATTCACCATGATTGGCACGTCGACGCATTTGTCTGACCAGTGCTCGCAGTTCGCCATTCCTTCCTTCTGCCACTTTGTGTTTCCCCTGTGTGACGAGCGCTCTCGGAGCCCTAAGCCACGGGAGCTGTGCCGGGATGAATGTGAAGTTCTGGAGAATGATCTCTGTAGGCAGGAGTACAATATTGCTAGGTCAAACCCTCTCATCTTGATGCAGCTGCAGTTGCCTAAGTGTGAGGACCTCCCGCGACCAGACACCTTGGAAGCTGCCAACTGCATAAGGATTGGGATCCCGGTGGAGAGACTGAGCCGATGTAAGTCTGGGTGTTCCATCGCTGGGAAAAAGTACAGCCTGTTGCTTCCTTGGATTGAGTCTGAGAGACAATACTTTATCAGCCATTCTTTTTGTAAAGAAAGTGCTGAACTACTTGTTTTTATCTTGTTAATACTGACACCTTTCACTGTTGTAAGGTATAGCTGGGTTGGCAAGGAGGCCTAAAAGATGCTGCTTGTACTAGAGTGTGTTATATCAATCACCCTGGGATATAAAACTTTGTATTCACATGACTGATTTGATGTGGATTTCAGAGCGTTGCCTCCACCTGTGGCTCACTCCTTGCCTTTTTGAGTGAGCCTTGCCATACACCCATTTGAGAGTTTTGTTTACCTATTGATAAACTTTATATGATTTGTTGAAGCCTCACTGGAAGATCTGTCAGGAAATGAACCACTTAGTGTTCATTCTTTCTATATGGAAACCTACAAGAGTATTAATCTTGTAAATTGAACATGAGGTGCAGTTGTCTTTCTTCACCCACGGGGGGGGGTTAAAACATTGATCTTGCTTGAATGAATTTTTGTTTACATCCAGAAGCAGAAAGGCTGTTCTTTTGTCACTAATTATATGCAGATAGTCTTTCTGACTACTCCGTTTCATAGCAATTAATCACAACTCCCTGTGTTGTTCAATCAGAAAACTCGAAGAGACCAAAGATGTTTAAAGTTCAAAGTGTGATAAGATTATTCTGACAAACCTGTCAGAAGATGATTCTGTCTGAATCCAGCTAGGAGCAGAAACCGTGGCATAATGGTGGACATGAAAGACTAATTCTGTGCTTATATGTAAATAATGCAGTGTAGTTGATAAGCAAAAGTGACTGAGAATACAATGACAGAGACAAATCAGACAGGAAAGAGATACCAAGCAAAAGGCATGATAACAAAACCAATAAAAGGTCTGGTGAAAGTTGCCCGTGATTCTCAGAGCCAGTGGTGCTGCTGCTGTTGGAACAATTTCAACTTGAGTATTTGTAGGGTTTGACAGAGCTGGCTTCCTGAGGGCTGCAGAGGGCAGAACAGAAAAATGGAGAAGGTAATGCTGCAAACATTGAGGAAAACACATGATTCAGCTCAGGTGATGCATATAGGAGACAAGCGCTCAAAAAGTACAAAGAGAGGATAGCAGCAAAACAAAGAATAAAGATATGGGCCCAGCAGTTAGGAAAATGATGCTTTTAAAGGGAAGATCCTGAATCCTTTCTTTCTAAAGATGAAAAGAAGGAAAAAAAGGCGCATGAGGCATTACAAGATACAGCACTGATTTCTACAGCGAGTGAGCAGTGTGAAGATGGGAAGATTACAAGAAATAAAAGTGTTCATTTTTGACATCTGAGGACTTCTCCTGAAGGGAAACTCTTATCTCTGATTAACTTATCATGTTCTGTATCTAAAGGTCCTAGAAGCATGTATCTGCATGCCTCTTAGTCTCAATATGAATTCAGAATTGTGAATACTCACATGTGTACCATAGAGCTGAGACATTCCAGGACAGAATCCAGAAATAACTGGGTGTAAAATTACAGATAAACACAGAATTGAAATTTCAAAACAAACAGCTTTCATTAAATCTTGAGGTACCTAAATGTAGGTACTTGTTTGCATACATGTTCTGTGGACTCAGATGTTTTGATCTTGGTGTGCCTTGAATTGTTTTGATTTTTCTAACATTTTCCCAAACTCTGTGTTTTAGATCATCAGTGCTACAACGGCTCTGGAGCTGACTACAGAGGGACTGTCAGTGTTACCAAGTCTGGCCACACTTGCCAGCTCTGGGACTCACAGAGTCCCCACAGCCATGATCTGACCAGCACACAGTTTCCAGAGCTAGGTGGAGGACATGCGTATTGTCGAAATCCTGGAGGCCAAATGGATGGTCCCTGGTGTTTTACAAAGAATAAAAACGTACGCATGGAACTGTGTGACATACCTTCTTGTAGTATGTATTCTCTTTCTTTTTTCTCCTACTACTGTTCTGAATCCTGTGTAATTTTAAATATTCCTGGTTATTACAAATATGCAGTTCATTTAGGAAGGTTATACTTTTAAATGTTTAACTTCCAGCAACTTCGTTTTGTATTGTAATTCTTTAATGTCTTCTGGTGATCAGAGTTTGTGAGATATTGTAACACTTTTTTATTTATACTGGAGGCTTAGTCTCAGGTAATAATTAAAGATGATGCTGCAGTTTGTATTTTGAGCTGTCAAATTTGCATGTGCAAATCACAGGTATGTGCTTGGTTTGCTCATGCTGCTTAAGGGTACATTCTCTTCCTCTGTATGACATCTTGCAGACAGCAAGGATTTTCAAATCCTACAGAGGGAGATATAGCACCATGCCTGGTTGGAAAGAAGTAGTTTCAAGTGCAGAAACCGAGCAGTTTGAAGTGCATAAAGCAGATGATCTTATGCAAAAATCCTACACTAGCTGCTAGTGGCTCTGTACAGCACAACTGTTTGCAAAAATAAAAAGTACAGCTCTCACGGATTAGTACTGTTCTGCTCATTTTCCCTGTATTGGTACAGACTTCACACATTGGTAATGGTCTTCGGATATGACTTTTAATGGATATGGCATTGTCTTTGGATATGGCAGTTAATACTGTGCTTCATTAGGAAGAAAAGCCTGTTTCCTGAAGCAAGGTACAGATATGTCATGGAAGCCGTAGAAGTGGATTATGTGGATTTCTAAAACTGGATCTCAGAACTAATATGAAGTTTTTCAGTTACTTCACTTTTTTGCAGTAACATGATTTGACATTTATAATAAATTTCTACATTGCATGTACCATAGGGTAAATAAAGATAACACTGGGATGTGGTTGTGGTGGAAGCAGTTGCCACAAATAGCAAAACCACAGGTTACAGAAAACATCCCAGGCAGTTCCAGAGAACATTTTTGACATCACTAGGCTTTCCTAAAGTCTCTAAGTATTAAGTGAAAAAGTATTTCAGGAAGATTCTAGAGCTAAGTGTATCGATGGCTTTTTCATGTCTGTCTCACTCTGACATAAAAGCTCTAAATTCTACCAACTACAGAACAAATAATGTCTCTACCAATGAGAAGTGAAAATTACTATATTTTTGGCAGAAGTAGCACCAGTAGAGGTAAAGAATGGGCCAAGTGTTGATGAAATGGCTGAATCTATGAGAATGGGTCAGATTGTGTTGTTGTGCTGGGTCACATTGAGTTCACTGTTTATATATTATGATAGAGACTGCTCACTTATATTTTATACCCTGAACAGGATAATGCAATGATACCCTGGTCTGTGTTCTGCAGTTTCCTCAACTGGAAGTCTCAAAAATAAAGTAAAATTAATCACATACTGTTCAGCCCACACATTAAATGTGAGGCTCCTAGTTTATCTTCATGCTGCTAGTTGCCATGTCCATTCAAGTTTTTTTAAATATGTAATGGAAAATTGCAAAGAAGGGGGAGCAGGTAATGTGACTTCTGTTTCCAGGATATAGTTTACTTTTGGTTTAAAATATAGTATTAATAATCATTTGTGTTACTACCAAATAGCTAAAAAATACTTATTTTAGGCAATGAGCATTTCGTTGCTTGACAGGTCCACATGACAACAGCAAAATGGGAATCCTCTACATCCTTGTTCCCAGCATAGCCATCCCTCTGGTGATAGCCTGCCTTTTCTTCCTGGTCTGCATGTGCCGAAACAAGCAGAAGACGTCTGCTGCTACACCACAGCGCCGCCAGCTGATGGCATCTCCCAGCCAAGACATGGAAATGCCACTCATTAATCAACACAAACAGGTACTTCTTACACAATTTGCTTAGGCCTACGTATTTTCAAACTGTCATAATTCTCAGCATTTCAGGTTTTCTGAGATGTTCAAATTGAGGCCATCTACTGCAGGGAAAACCAGGTCTTGCACAGATGTATCTAGAAATCCTGGGACAACAGGGACAACAGCTTTCCATATGCAATATTTAATGGCATTTTTCCTTATACATCAGTCACCATTCTGCCTGTTGTCTGAGTGACTGGAAAATGGTTATTTCTGATCCAGTCTTCAGCCTGCAGCACATTTTTGCGCCTGGTGATGATGTGGCCTGTTTGCCTGTTTAAAGCATGATGCACAGTGGGGTTTCTTGTTCTAATCCTTCAGCTCAAGACCTCTGGTGTTCTGACCCATAAGTGAGTTGAGAGCTGAGATGGCATGCAACATGTTTCCAAAGCTGTGTATCACAAAGGATCTTGAAAGGAAAATGGCTTTGAACTCATGTCTACATATGTCAACTCCTGCACAGGATTTTCTGGGTCAGCTAACTGATCTCTGCACTAAAATCCTGATCAGGGCTAATGTTGAATTTTTAATCACAGCATTTACAAGATGCAAGCTCTAAAAAACAATGCTTACTTTGGAAGTTGGCAACATCTGTTCAGGAAACTGTAGAGTATTTGATGAATATTACCAGTTGTAACTAATTGTGATGATTTTGTGTGTTAACCTGAATATTTAAAGGAATTTTTCCAGCCCAGTCTATAGGCTGTTGGATACTAAAATCAGAGGTTGTTCCCAAATCACCTCCTAAAATGTCTTCCCAGCCTGCCTTGCTGCTTCATGCTGTGGTGCCCTGTATGTGAAGCTGTGCCAGCTGCACCTCGCTTGGTCAGTGTCACAGTGCAGCTGGTCTGAAGCTGCCCCCCAAACTCAACCAGCCTAGAAATAAAACAAGTCCCTGGGTGAGCAATGATAGGAGGGATTTGAACTCAAACAAGGACGTAAGCCCATCCCATGCAACCATAAATGTAGACACATCACTGGGTGCTGCAGAGATCCCAACCAATCAGCTGTTCAAACATGGGAAATTCAAACCCCCTATAAAAAGAAGTTATGAACAATAAAAAACTATTTGCTGATGAACCTTGGTGAGTTCATGTTGTTTGTCTGTCTCTGACCAACAACCCCATGTAGCACATCAGGGACTCCTTCATCCTGTGCTGGTCAGGACAGACCCATTATGTCACCATCACAGACTCCCTTGCTTTCCCTTGCAGCTGCAGGAGGAGGGCTCTGGGGATTTCTCGCTCTTGGGTTTGCAGCCTTTTCCTTCAAGTAACAGAGGGAAATTCCTACTCCTTTCTTCTTCAATTACACCCCCCTCTTTGTCGAAGCTAACTTAAAGTTCCTCAGCGGGGGTACTGTACACTGCTGCCCACAGGCAGGGGCCATTCCTATACTGCAGCAGAGAAGAAAGGGCACTATCTGGTACTGCAGAGCGGAAAAAGAGAGGTTTTGTTCCTTCTTCTGCTGGGAAGTTCACTCTGAGACTGTCACCTCCTCAGCCTCCTTACTTTTCTGACAGATGTCCACTGGGCAGCTCGGGGCTGGTCTGCAGGGAAAGTACAGATGCAGTTAACAGATGTCCTTGCTTGCCAGATTTACTGTGAACCCAATATTCATTTAGCTTGCAGGAAGTGCGGCCACTCCTTTATAAAAATAATTATATCCATTGTCCTGCAGTATAATTCCATTTGTGCTTCTGATAATGGTGTTACCCATTTCAGGGTTACTTGTGAAATCAATATAGTGATGTGAATACACATAAAAGCAGAAAAGCCCAATTTATCTTCTGTTTGGAGATCTAACCACTGGGAGATTTTCTTTAATAAGAGATCCTGTTGTTCAGAAAACATTGTGGTTTTTTTACTAATTGTCTTTTCTTCATTTCAGGCTAAGCTTAAAGAAATTAATCTGTCCACTGTGCGATTTATGGAGGAACTAGGAGAGGAGAGGTTTGGCAAAGTCTACAAGGGGCATCTCTTTGGTACAGCACCAGGTGAACAGACACAGGCCGTTGCCATTAAAACGCTTAAAGACAAAGCAGAACTGGCTCTCCGAGAAGAATTTAAACATGAAGCAATGATGAGATCACGATTACAGCACCCAAACATAGTTTGTCTGCTGGGAATAGTGACAAAGGAACAACCTATAAGTATGATATTTAGTTACTGTTCCCACAGTGATCTCCATGAGTTCTTGGTGATGAGATCTCCCCACTCGGATGTTGGCAGCACTGATGATGACAAGACAGTGAAATCCACTCTGGAACCAGCAGACTTTTTTCACATTGTGACTCAGATAGCTGCAGGAATGGAATATCTTTCTAGCCACCATGTTGTCCACAAGGACTTGGCCACTAGAAATATACTGGTGTTCGATAAACTGAATGTGAAAATATCTGATTTGGGCCTTTTCAGGGAAGTTTATGCTGCTGATTACTACAAACTGATGGGAAATTCTCTTCTTCCTATCCGGTGGATGTCCCCTGAGGCTATTATGTATGGCAAGTTTTCTATTGATTCGGATATATGGTCATACGGAGTTGTGTTGTGGGAAGTTTTCAGCTATGGCCTGCAGCCTTACTGTGGTTATTCCAACCAGGATGTCATTGAGATGATCAGGAACCGACAAGTTTTGCCATGTCCCGATGACTGTCCCACGTGGATATACACTTTGATGTTGGAGTGTTGGAATGAATTTCCCAACCGAAGACCAAGATTTAAAGATATACATAACAGACTAAGAACGTGGGGGAACCTTTCTAATTACAACAGCTCAGCGCAAACTTCTGGGGCGAGCAACACCACGCAAACAAGTTCTCTCAGCACAAGCCCTGTTAGCAATGTCAGCAATGCTAGATACATTGGACCAAAGCAGAAAACTCCAGCCTTCCCTCAACCCCAGTTCATACAAATGAAAGGCCAGATGAGACCAATGGTCCCACCTCCTCAGCTTTACATTCCAGTCAATGGTTACCAGCCAATGCCTGCCTATGGTGCTTACTTGCCAAATTTTTATCCCGTCCAAATTCCAATGCAAATGGCTCCTCAGCAAATACCTCCCCAGATCATTCCCAAACCAGGCTCCCACCACAGCGGGAGTGGATCTACCAGCACAGGCTATGTAACAACAGCACCTTCCAATGCGTCGGTGGCTGACAGGGCTGCTCTGCTGTCAGAAGGCACAGATGACACACACAATGGAATGGAAGATATTGCCCAGAACCCTGTCCAGGAGGAGGAGGAAGAAGAGGGCTCTGTGCCTGAAACAGAATTGCTGGGTGATAATGACACACTTCAGATGGATGAAGCAGAAATTCAATCAGAAGCCTAAGGAATTTGGCCTCATTACTAAGAATTCCACATTGCTTCCATGCATGGAAACAGTAGATCCTTGGGCTTAATAGAGTGATTTTGATCTGATTTAAAGAAACAAAGCTAAAAAAAACCAACATCCATTTAAAAGTGCAGCAGTGATGACATACCAGGTTTAATGACCATTGCCACCAGCAGATTTTTCAAATATGGTGGTATAGACTTGCTGGGTTTAAATCTTTTTTACTGTCCTACGGTTCTTGAGAGAAGCTGCTTTTCAAATATGTACTGTTGCTGTGCAACATACTGCAGAGTGGCATTGCACATCATGTATATCATGATATATGAGTGTAATGTTAGTGAATTATGCCCAAACCAATAACACAAAAAGGAATCCAGCTATCGTTGCAGAATTCCTCTAAGCATAAAGAAGTGCCCTGGATGTGATGGACAGCTTAGTTTGTAGTATTTATCTCTTCAACGTAATGGACACAAGATTGTTTGCTTTTTGAGTCTGAAAAATAAAGTTGAGAATAATGATCTATGTTTGATTACAATCAAAAGAAAAAGGGGGAACTGAGCATAAAATTGACTGTGCTGATTAAGACCACGGGTCTGTCCAGCCCAGTAGCATATCTTGAAAGACCATCGATAATGCCTGCCGAGGGATAGACTGCAATGGCAATTTCCTCTGCATAAATTTCCCAGGGTATTGCCCCAGCCTCCAGCAATTTGTGGCTTTGGGTCTTCCCAAGACTGAAGTGGATTTTTTTTCTGCTAAATAGCCCTTGATGGAATTTTCAGCCATGAATTTATGCAAATGACCTTGAACTCATGTAGAGCTAGAGATCCACAATAGCTTGTGGAATAACATGAGAGGAGAAAGGATGGTTTTCTTTCATCGTTTTGGGTGAATGACTGACAAAAGCTTCCAAATGAGATCATCTGACTGCATTTGTGGATGAAAGTATTCCTTCTCTGCTGTGTGTTTTCAACAGCAAACAGCCTTAATACACTGTTAACCAAAAATGGGGATATTGTAGGGGATATTATAGGTGTGCACTAACTTAATAAATCCAACTTTAATTGGTTATCAAGTATAGAAAAGGGCTCCACATGTCTGTTCCTGCATTGTAAAAGTGTTGGATTTTGTGCGGGGTTATAGACTTACTTGATTTACCACAGTTACTGCTGGATTGCATGTGAAACCAAGTTTTTTTCCCAAATTTTTAGTAAAAATGATCTTTGAACTCAAGAAGACCAAAATAAGCAATAATGTTCAAGGTGCTGGTTTTGTGCTTCTCTTTGCAGGATGAATCGTGTACAGACCCTTAAATGTAATTTATGTTTTACTACATTTTATATACATTTTTTCATTGAAATATTTGAATTTTTGAATGAATGACTTTATAACTTAACCATTTACAATATTCACATGTAGTGCAGTTTTATGGTATTGCTGTTTCATTTTGTTAAACATGCAGACAGGTCCATACATTTCATGACCTCTTTCTGTAATACAAGCAGTATGCATTCTCATTGTGGCATTGTAGCCAACACACACTGTAGCTGTAAGTTCTACATCCAACATGAAATATTCCATAAAGTGATGCAAAAAGTACGATGAAGTATGTTGCCCTACAGCCACTGTTTTGTTATGGTACTTTGTGGAAATAGAAATGGCCTCAATTGCTTAAGTTACAGGTTTCACACTTACACTACAACTTTTTATTCTATCACGTTGGGATTCACTTGCAAGTCATGTATCATTGTGATCTACACCCTGTGTTCGAGATATGGCAGCATTACTTATTTCTGGCATTTCACCTGGACTTGGAAATGCACTGGTAGGAATAAAACATGAAAGCTTTATTACTTGTGTTAATATAATGCAGCTTTGGGTGCTTTTACTAAATAAAGGATAAATTAAAAATTAAAAAAGGTGAAATTTTTTTACGTGAAGTTCTTTGGCTTTTCTACGTTTCCTTATCTCAGATAAATGAACTTGATTAATCAACTACATTGTCTTTCTTTGTTCCTTTGCTAAATTACTTCAGACTAAGTGGAGGGCAAATGGTCCAGTTACACCACAGATTTGTCAGTGAGAGAAAAGATAAGTTAGCGGATGAATGGCAGTCAGTGGAAGCTTCTGTACAGCGCTGTCTAAAGTTCAGCCACTTTCTAGTAGTCAAAGAGCATTATGACTTTGTGTGCCTTGAATGCAGTTTGGGAAACTCCTAATTCTCTTCTTTAAGCCTCATAAATTCACCACAGACAGAAAAAAAAGGTTTGATTTCTATATTGATTTTCCCATCCCCACTTAATGTGGATGTGCTCTCAAAGTGATGGTCAGGGAGCGATATATCATTTTCTAGGTCAGCCTTGGCCAGTACACACAGTACTGGAGAGGGGTGTTCCCCTTCTGTTGATGTGGCTGGGCTCATCTGAGCTGCCAAGTTTGGAGTCATGACAGCATGCAAACACCTCCTCTGCACTTCAGGTGAGCATCCCTACACAAACACCACTATCAGCATGTTAGTGGCTACTTAAATCATATGGATTGAGAGTAACTTCTTGTTCTGCAACTCCCCAGACTACTGTTGCCTGTGATATCTGCTGCATAGTCCCAGCCGGTGTCAGAATCTGCCTTTCCTCCCCAAGACTTTGAAGCAAGGCCAAGGGAGATCAGGGAAAGGACAAAGAGGTAAGTGGATGGGACAAGGTGGTAAGATGGCAGTAAATGAGGGGAGGGTTGGGGCTGGGTCCAAACAAAACCAGCACAATACTGTTCACTTGGGCTTGCAAAGGTACTTCTTCCTGTCAGGTCTAGCAAAGCTGGAATTTTTCATGAGGGCAGAACAGATTTTCTAGCAGCAAATACATGTCTGGATGGCCAGTAAAGGGCAAGGTGTTTTTGAGAAGACTGTGAGGTTACTTCGAAAGTTTTCCCTTGCCTTTAGTACGCTACTCTGTCTATATGATTTTCATAATAAGACTAGGTCTGACATTAGAAAAAGTGGATTGGGCATTGACACTGTCCACAGCAGTCCACTCGTGAGGCAGAAAGATCTCTGTTCACAAAAGCACATTGGGTAGATGCAGAATGGATTTACACTCACAGGGCAGGAAAACTGAGTAATGGCTCCTAGTCTGAATGAGGAAACTGATTATAGATGTGTCACTAGCTCCAGGTTGACTCCTGTTCTGGTGTTGTCCAAGATCTGCATTATTGCAGGGTCTTTTCTTCTGTTTTACCCATTGAGTCTATGGGGAAGACAAGGCTATAAAGAGGACAGTATGGGCAGCTGTATAAAAGCTGAGGATTCACTCACATTGCTAAGTACAAACAGACATTATTTCAATAGGCAGGTTCATTCCTTCAACTGAACAGTCACTACTCTTAGTTTCACCAAGTGATTTCCCTAGAGACTCATCCAGAGGAACAAGCTTCCTGCCGAGATAAGAATCATTTGCTTCTGTATCTGCCATGGCTGTGAATATCATAGTGAGTCATAGGGAAATTTGTTACTTCGTGGTAACATTTATTAGAGAGATGAATTTGATTTTTTTTCTCAACTATCTAAGGAGTTAATCAGATGTCACTGGCTTTTGTGTTGGGAGGAATCACCTCACTTCAACTATGTGGGAGTGCAGGGAAAAGGTCTGATGCTTTCTGGAAGAGACAGGAACATTTGCTGAGTTGGAGCACTCTGAAAAGATGTCAGGCCTTGATGTGTTTTACAAAACAGATGTAAGGAGGAGTAACATCCAGCTGCATGGAGAATAGTATCTTCAAATAAACCCTAAGGCATAGTTCCACCATGCATAGAAAGTAATTCTGTTTCTAGAAATATGCTACTACAAACTGTTCTCTGAAACACCATTTCAGTTACCCAAAATACGAAGAAAAAATCAACTGGAAAAACCATCCTCTTTTTGAGGAAAGGGACTAAATTCATATTGCAAGGGACAACATTGTATGTTCCCATTCTGTAAATAAATCTGTAAATATTAGTGGAATCCATGACTAGAAGCAAGTTTTGGGGATTTGCTCAAACAATGGTACACTGATATTAGAATAGTAGTAGCATACAGCACAAACAATTGCATGACTCAGTGTGTGAGAAAATGAATTTTGTTTCTTGTTTTTCAAAAGGGACCTTGTATAGTCTTTGTTTTGCACAGCTTCCAGATATGACAAGTTTTGGTCTGCTTCAGTCACCAATATGAATTCTAAACAATCTAAGGACTATTAAGCAATACTAAATGTGTTCACTTGACAAGATAAACCAAGTCTCTAATATCTTGGTCAGTCAGAACTTTTAGACCAAAATGTTCTTTGTCTACTGTGATAAAATATAGGAGAATTGGTTCAGCAGGATTTTCTTTCCAAAAAAAATGCTGTAAAAACCTTTTGCACCTACTGTTCCTGGCTTGTGCTGTGATTGACGTTGTAAAGTTGTAGTGTCTGGACTCGGTAACAATTTCTCCTTCTTAAAAAACACACAGTGGTAATACACATAGAACTAGGGGACTCCTAGCACTGGATTGATACTGCAGAAGACTGAGCCACCTGGCTTGCTTTGCGACCTCAGATAGAAGGCAACCCCTGTGGGTGTTTGTGTGCATACATGCCTGATTTTGCAAGAAAAAATATGCTGGACTATAAGGCAACAGCTCTCTGTTCGGGGTCAAATGACATGTGCAGACACACTTGCATGTGATGTGCTGTTGTCCCAAGACTGTGTGAGATCTTTTGCAGCTCTGAATTCAAATCAAATTTCTCCTGGTGTGAAATGTTTACTGGGCACTGCTCAGTTTACTCAGTCACCGTGCTTTGGGGCTGTGGCAGGAGCAGACTCACAGGACAAACCGTATGTGAGCAATTCCATAGGAGCACCCATGGACCACTGCCTCTATGCAGAACTGCAGAGAGGGTTTTCACTGTCATGGTGTCCCTCTTGTTCTACCCAGGCCCCATTTTTGATTAAAATGAAAAAATACGGTTCTAAATCTTAGCTGAATACCTCAAGATTGCACAAGCATGGGGAAGTAATGTAACAGAGGTTATGGCAGGAGCTGGAAATAGTATGAGGTTCTGAGGGCTGTAAATCTCCAGGAGAGTCGGAATTTAAAATAATAAAATACTGAGGGAACACAGAATCCCATGTAGCTACTTCTCATTTCTATTGATCTAAAAGAGGAACTTTACTTTATCTCGATTACAGTGTACCTGATGGTTTAACTGTCCTTTTTAAAACCTCTGTCTAAAACTGAAATAATCCATCTGTTCAGTAGGTTGTTAAACTTTAAAAGTGGAATTAGAGGAGGGAATTTAAATTAAAATTACTACATTCATTTAATTGAATGTTTATTCCATACACCAAGAAATAAAAAAACTGGCATGGAGATTTACAGAAACTGTTTTTGTTGCTTCATATTTTATATCTGTTATGAAGAACATATTTTTTGTAGAACCCACAGTCCAAGTAGACTTCTTGGAAATTTTCTTTTCAAACTAATAAACTAGTCACTGGAGGTGTTTGGAGCTGTTGTAGTTTTGATTTATAGCAATCAGTTTTTAAAATCTTATCAAGAAGTTTAACTGTAGTTCTTAGTCTGCTTTCAAAGTAGCTATTTGATATCCGCCAGCACTGTGAAACAAAAGAAATTCCTTTCACAATGACAAAATAATTAACAGATGGGGTGGTGGGTAGGAAAGCAGACAGCAAACTAAAGTGAATCTCTAAGTAACTTAAAACCAGAAAAATTTAAGGTACATTAATTTAATTTAGATATAATATTATTTCAGCTGAGGCTGATTATTCTCAAATGTAGTCTGAGGCTTTACAGTTATGATAAAGATCATTGTCTTGCTCTGTTGTTAATCCTGTGGATACCTTTTCATAACTTGATGTGGTTTTCCATTTAATTACTTTCATATCAGATTTAAATTAAATATTTTTATGAGAATTAAGCTGAGGTGGTGGGACAAATATCTTGCAAAATGCTAGCAGCCATGTGCTTCTCATACCAAGGAAGGGATGTTGTGCTCCGTTTTTGTTCTGTCTTGTGTCCACACCAAATGCATGTCTCCTCAGTGAATCCTTCTCTTCCCAGCTCAGCTGATAATTTCACAACAAATTACTGAGGAAGCCTTTCAAATTGTATACTGCTAACACTGAGAGCACTGGGAATAAAAAAAAATGTTTCTTTATGAAGAGAAGGTATTTCAGGCTGTCTTTGCTTCCTCTGCTCCTTATGCCTTTATTATATCCCTCTCCCTTGTCCTCTCTTAGGTATTTCTCAGAGGACAACCACAGCATTCACTATTACATCTCCTCTACTTGAAATACTGTTCTTTTAAGGCAGATTAAAGAGAAAATTTATATATTTATAAATAGATATGCTTATGAATGGACTCAGTCTTGACATTTTGAAAAGCCAGTGGAGTAAGAATTTTGTTGTTCACTAACCTGCAGACTCAAACATTCCAAATGAAAGGGTATGTGGAAGAAAGATCTTTGGTTTTCAGCACAGGTTCCCTCCTGACTTTGCTGTGGCCTGCTATTTTGCGTGCCATTAAATGTCAGTGCTCCGTTGATATTTTTCCATGTCTTTGCTTATAATTAGTTATTATTTTTGTGATTTCTTTACCTGTTCTTTTATCCAGGTATCTGCTGTAACAGTCCTCTGCTCTTGGTGTCGCCTACTTTTGTGGAGACATCTTCCCCAGTTTAAAAGAAGCAAATCCAACCAAACCAATGAGGAATTCACCTCCAAAACAGATGCTTTGAGCTCAGGGCTCCTCCTACTCTGGGACACCCAGCAAAAGCCACAGCAGGGAATAGTGTGAATGCTCCTTACCCTCCTCAGCCTCAAGCCAGTCATTTTGGCTGACTGTGTCGGAGGTGCTCAGATACTGTGAGACTGTGTTTGAGACAGTGCTGGATTGAGGGCATGGGGCTGGGACTGAGTATTTTTCCTGATCATGTTTGTTCAAGGAATGGGGTTCATTCTGGACTGAACGCCCATGTCTGTCACTTGGCATCTTGTGGGACCCCCATGTAAGTTGTTTGGGTTTCTGTTGTTTCTCTTGTAAACAACAAAATTGTGGATGCTTCTGAAGGCATGGGGAAGGGGAACACATGGGATACAAGGGAATTCTTGCTGCAGGCAAGATTAGCACCCTGATGGTGGGTGGGGCTTCATGCAAGACATGGCACAAAGGCATTATGAAAGGCATCCTCTCTTCCCCAGGAGATCAGTGGATTAAGAGGCTGCTGGCACCTCTGGGCTTGGTCCAGGCTGCCGGACTGCAGGTACACCATGTGCAGATGTAGCACCTCCTCTGGGGTGCGCTGGTCTGGAATGAGTGGTTACATCTTACAATGACGAATGGTTTTGAGGCCTGAACCAAAGCCAGTTGAATTCATTGGGAAAAACTCTGTGGCTTTAAAGGGGTTTGGATTAAAGCCATAAGAAATTCTCACTTTGTTTCTTTAAATAAACACTCCCCAACCTATAATTGACATTGCGCTTAAAGCATGGTTTGAAAATCTTATTTTGCTTTTAAAGCTTTTAAATCAGACAGAAAGAAAGTACGATTTTCTGAATAAATTTAAAAGTCTGTGGTTTTTTGTTGTTTTTTTTTTTTTTCATGTGGCAATATGACATTATAATGCCTTAAATTGTTCTGTGCATACCAAAAAGTACTCATGGTACATACTGTAATTTCTTGTAATCATTTTGTTCACTAGCCTATGCCCTTGGGAAAAATATTTGCCAAAATAACATTCATGAAAACCTCCTTTTTTTTCCAGCTTTGCTTGGAAACCCACATACATATTTGTGATTATCTGATTTTAATAAGTGGGAGTTAATATACCTACCTTGTTCATGCATTTTAAAGTATGCTAACATAAGAGGGTCTTTTGGGGGAGGGGGAGAGAGAGCTGGAATTCTGCCTCTTTGGAAGAGGTCCGCCTCCGGTCTGAAGCGCTGATCTGACATACTATGCCCAAACAATGGAGAGAGTAAGGTTTTGCTTTGTTCCATGGGAGCATTTATTGAAAACATCACCGGGGACAACATCCCGGGGGAGTCTGTGGGCTAGGGAGCCTGAGGGGTAAAACAGCGGCCACATCCCACTCTACCTCCTGGCCAGCCTGGACCCTCCCCTGCTTGCCTCTGGCTATAGAGTTTTTATTTCTTTCTTCCAAGGGCCTGATAGCTGGTGTGTGTCCCATGGCACTGAGAGTTGAGCACTTAGAGGCCACTGTGTTCCATGTGACTCCAGGAATATGGTGGTGGAGACTGACAGCTGCCCCGCACGGCAGCATGGTGTCGTGTTGGGTGGGGATACAGACCCCATTCGGAGGCTCCTGAGATTTCACCTGGCCTGCTCCAGGAAATGCACCCACAGGAAGAAGATGCTTGTCTTCATCCTGTCAGGGGTCTGCTCTGCCAGCAAGTTTCAGGCAGGGTTTTTAGTGCTTCCTCTCTGCAGGACGGAAGTAAAGCCCTGCAAACCCTTTCCTGCTGCTCCAGCACTTCTGCTTCTGGGTGGCTCCTGAAAGCAGGGGAACATGCTACAGTCAGGGGAAAAGACACTTTCTGAGGTCCCAGAAGGCATTTTGTGCAAGTAAAATAAAGGGTTTAGATAACTTGAATTTTTTTAATAAAAATCAGTTTATGTGATGGTTTTGTGGGTTTAATGCACAATGTTCTTATGCTAATGCTTAATGTGGACCTTTGATAACATAACTTCCACGTTTACTTAAGTTATTATCTTTGACTTGCAGTTTTCCAAGACACTGTTACCAATGTGTGTTCTTGAGTGTGCACTGTCACCTAGTGTTTCTTCTTGATTGATTTTGCTGTGAAATACTGGGTTGCAAGTCAAGATCTTGTATTTCTGCAAAGCCTCTGAGGAAATGCTAAACCCTTTCAATATTTTTTCACAGAAATTTCACTAAAGTCAGGATAGTTTTAAATGTGACTTGAAATGAATTTCACATACATTAAATTCTTACTTATTTAGATACCTGCTGTACACATACGCATGTGTATACCTGTGTACTCTTGCAGGGCTGAGTAGACTATTGAATGAGTACATACTTGCAAAACTGGCCAATATTTTTAACTGAATAAAAAAAACTGGATGTCATTCTCACATGACACAGTCAAATACAGTTCTGTTTTGGTAAAGGATGCACCTTGAGCACTTTTAAAAAGGGTCTTCAATGCTTTTTAAAATTTCATATAAAAATTAAACAATGTCCCTGGAAAAGTTTAAAGGAAAAGATTGAACAGTAAGTTTCAAGAAAGGAATCCAGTGAGCTATTGGCAAAGAATTTTATGTGTTTTGAGCAGTATATTGACATTTCACCTGGCATTATAAATTCTTATGAATTAAGGAAATTGTAAATTATTTTGCTTTTATATATCCTAGCCTCTCTTTTCAATGTAGTTTTCTGCACTGATGTTGATAAGAAAATAAAAAAATCACCCAGCATATTTAGGAACCCACCTCAAGAATAATCTTCTTTTGTATTATTATTACAATGTTTTGCTTATGCCATGGTCTCATCCCTGCAAGGAGATCTCAGTGACATTTGACAAAACAAGTGAGAAGCAGCAGTAAACTGAGCTGGTAAACTCTGCCATAACTGTTCTGGTTTGGTTGAACTCAGGGAGAGGTGCTCTATCAACAGTTCTTCAGAGTGAATCCTGACTGTCACAAGGTATGACATTTCTGGTCAATCAGATATAATTTGAAAATCTTCCAATTTTGGCAGCTGACTTTCATTTATAAGAAAACATAGCAGAGAGAAACTATGCTGGTTAATTTTATTGCAGTTCAATTTCCAGCTGGCAGTGAAAATCAAATAAAGAAAAATCAGTGTAAAACTCAGTTTGGTCTTGGACTCTGACCTTGCCCTCTTCTTTGTCTTGGCGACAGTAGTGCTTCAAAATACATCTTTTCAAAGGGCCCACAGTTATTAAGACATCTTACATTTCAGGCCTACAGATGTCCAGGTTGTATAAAAGTCTTGTTAGATAAGAGAAGTGAGATGTTCAGTTTATGCTAAACTGGAAAAAGTTGACATATCAAAACTAAAAGATGTGATAAAAGACTCTTTAAAGAGTTCACCTTGATGCTCCATCAAAACCATGTGTAGGTCTCATTTTTCAAGAAAAGAGATAAGGAGGAAGGATATTCCTTGTAATGTTTGACATTTACTCTTTGCTATTCTTTTCCATATAAGCCCACATCTGGTAAGACTTATATGTTTAACATAAGACAAAAAATTATTTCTTGGTCCCAATTCTTGCCACTAGTTCTAAACATGATCTTCAAAATTGAGACCTGTGATGAAATGAGAGGGCATGATGTCCTAAGGGTTGTGTTTAAAAAAATCATTTTCTGCATTACCTTGGAATGTTCCTGAGCGTTACTGAATATTGCTGCCAGTACATAAATTGCATTTCACTAAAGGTAATGGCCATGCTTTCTTGGCCTTTCCTGTTTATTATGTCACAGGCGGCAGCACGGGCCATTGGTCACAAGCAAACTGGAGGAAAGACATGCACCTAGAGACAGTGACAGCCTTTGTAGCAACATTTTATTTTTCTGCTGGCATCACTAGAGGATGTGATGCATTTCAAGATGTATTGCAACCGTAAGTGCAGCTTTGACCTGTGATTTTTTTGTCTGTAGAGGATAAGCATTTTTTGCCTATCAAATGTAGTAGGAGTGTGGGTGTCTCTAAGTAATTGCTTGTGAAACATGAAGATGCAGTTGTAGCAACAAGGGAAAAGTTTCACTGAAACTATTTTTCATGAAAATACAGACATGTTTTGAACATTGTTATGTGTCTGCAGGGGCAGACTTTTGCAAGTATGCTTGCAATATGACAGTGTTAAGTAATTGTAGAAGCAATGAAGTAAATGTGATTCTAGAAATCATAAATCACAGAAACACTTCTAAGAAATATACCAGCTCTTTTTGCAAGTCTGAGATTGGATAAGAGATACATTGTGAGATGTTTCATGGTTGTACTTTGAAATTCAGTTTGCACATGTGCTTCCATATAATTGAGAACTTGAAATTTCTGCAGTACAGTGTTCCATAATGGGGTGAAACCACTAATATAATTGTGCATCACTGGGCCTTGATCTACCAGCAAATCCCCAGTAAATTTTTTAACAGAGCAAAGTTCATGCATTTTTCTCAGAAACTTAACCCTGTTATCAGTAATCCTGAAACTAGACACTGTTTGTGAAAACAACTAGATCAATATTTATATGTTGTCAATTGATTTCACAATCTTTATAAAAAAGAACACTTGGAACCTCTAGGATTTAATAAAATGAAGGGCACTGAACAAGGCAGATGCTTTTTGGAATATCCCAGAGTTGTGATAGTAAGACAGATTTGCCCATATGTTTCATTTCACACTTTCTCAAAGGTTTTTATTGATTTGGTTAAAGTGTTGCATGAGCATAACATTGCCAACAGCAGAGTATTAAGATGTGTTACCCATGATGGCACTGTAACTATGAGTTTATTTGGAATCTTTTGTTATGTAACGAAATATCTTGTGTTGACAATTGTATGACAACCTTATGGAAAACTAGGTACTTGTGTTGATCTTTGCCTAGTTTATCTCCTTTAAAATGAAACTCTTTACTTGGGTAATACAGTTGCTTGAGCAGAAATTTTGTGTACACCAGTCTTCCAGTCTTCCACCTCTGCACCCTGTCTCTCATGTAGTGGCAGTGGTCTGTTATTACAGATGACACTTTGGTATATGTTCACCTTCATTGCTAGTTGCATAAATTTTATTTGCATCTATGTATGTATTTTGCAATCCACATATAATCTGTTACACTTGATGTTTCTTTTGCAGCTGTCCTTACATCTCCAGTAGGTTTACTGGAGATACTTACAAAGATTACTTATAAAGCATTGTTTTTACCATTTACTTCTGTTTAATTAAAGAATTTGTGTTTCTGCATCTTGATGATACACTTTCTCTGGTGACAAAAGAACGTTCTGTTGAGCGGTTTCAGTACACATGGCAAATATAACTAAAATACAACGAAAATGTTATCCAAAAGAGATATCCACAGAGATATCAATACCCATATACCTACACAGCTTGGATCTGCAGTTTTTATTTTTTATAAATTGAAGTACACTCACAGCAGTGTCATTTTCACTTGTAACTCTTGATTTAGATCTGCCTTCTTGGTGAAATACTGTGAAATAAGTGGAATATGTTGCTCCTTCTTTATATTCATGTCCTTTATAGTTTTAGAAAAGGTCACATTTACATTCACATCAGAGATAAGTGTGTGATGCTCTATTTTTTTTACATAATAATTAAATACCATATAATGACCTTGGTGACACTATTGCACAGAAATATTCCCCTTCAGCACTATCACGGTCAGAAACAGTAAAGGTGCAGTGTTTGTCAACTTCCACAGATGGAGGCTTTAATTAAAGTACTTATCTATTACACCAAATAAATCTTCCAAATAAATAGATATTGACTCATCAATGTTTTCTGCAAGTATAAGATTTTTTCATGCCTACATTTACAAAGCTTTTATTTTTCCTATTATCCATAAATGGGTCTTGCATTTAAATGAGTTAATTCTCTAGAGAGGGACAGAGGAACTTAACAAACTTTGTTTTCTTTTATGCTCCATTAAGTCAATGTTTTCCTTCCCTCCTCCTCTCCTTTAAAAAGCAAGTAAATGTTTATTTTGGAGCAAAATGAAGGCAGCCCCTCTGCCAAACTTTTTTCTTTTTTATTTCTATTTTTCTGGTGCATGGGGTCAGAGGTAGCAGAGTTACCTTTTGGTTTTTGGTCTGGGGTCATAAAATACTCATTTTGTAGACCTCTGCCTCATTAAGTAGGCATAAACCAGCTAAGAAAAATAAACCTTTTAAGACCTTGTTGTCTGGACTCTGTGCATTAGTATTTTGTGCTTTCAGCTGTTGACCATGAAATGTCTGCTTATGTGTAGAAAAACAAGGGTACAGAAGAATTAATTCCACTCTTCCTCAAACTTTTTTAAAATGAGGATACTTTTGGGAATTCATTTGTACTTGTACTTGTACTGAGGCGCTTTTTGGCTTTTTATGGAAAGTCTGTCAGTAATTCCAAAACTTCCCTGAAATTTCAAAAACCAGCTAGATAAAAAAATTAAACATTGTGGAGACTAAAACCTTATTGAATTCTAAGAATTACCTTGCATATTAAGTCTAGTTAGTGTGGATTCAAATATTTTTTGTTTTGCATTCTGTTTTCTGTATATTCAATAGATCAGCAACCCCCTTGGTTAACCTTAGCCGACCTTTTTACAAATAAGACACTGAAGTTCCATGCAAAAAAATGCTCAAATTTGCAACTGCAGGTTCCAATCTGTGTATTGTATATCAGTTTCTTTAAAATAATTCTGAAGAGATGAGTTGTATCAAAAATTTAATTTGTGTTGGTTTCCAACATTTCACTGTAGCATTTCATTCTCAGGACTTGCTTGTTGTTCTGACAAGTTTTTACAAAGTTTTTACAAACTTAGCTTTTCAGGCTTATGTTTTCAATTCATATTCTGTGTGGTAAAATAAGAAAAAGCAACCCAGCAGCTGTTAGAGAAAAATAAATGAGTCAAGCAGAGGTAAGTTCCTAAACTAATCATAATAGTGGTCTCCAGAGTTTACTATAGGCCAGTGGATAGTACCTCTAGATAGTTGAGCATTTAGCAGAAAGACTAACACAAGAAGCCTCCTACTCAAGTTCAGGTCCTCGGTACTTTGCTTAAATATAATTTAAAACTGTCTTGAAAAAGGAAAGTTATGTTTTCTTAATTTGTTATTTCCTGCTTCAGTATGAAGCATGGCTGCCTCAGCTGACTAGCTTGGATATTTAGACTGTTGCCTTTGCTTTCTGACCTTGCAGTAAAGATTTGCAAATATCCATATGGTTATAAAAAATTGGCAGTCCCATATTCAGAACTAGTTTATTCCTTTTTCTTTCCCATTTCAAAGGATTGGATTTTAGCAGAAAAGCAAACTATATATATAAACTGTAGCTTCTGATATGTGTTTCATATTTTATCTTCCAGTGTCTCTTTAAACTTTGTGCAATTTTTTTACAAGAAGTGAGCTTAATGGAAATTTGCTAGTAAGTTTAATAATTACATTTTGTGTGTTTGGTGTTTTTCTTTTCAATATGAAGATGTCACAGTTTTTCATAAAAAGTGAAAACATATTTGCTTTTATTCATGCATGACTGGCTTTTTGTCTTCTTAAGCATAATTACTGGAAATTTTTCGGTGATATAAGGCTGAGACTGTAGGTCAGTTCTCAGATCTAGAATGCTTTTAATTTTTTTTTTTTTTTGTAGTATGGGCTTAATGCATTAGTTTAAATTTCACAAGTGTTACAAATTTGTATGCTCTCACTACGTATAAACTTGGGTTTTACCTAAAATGGAGGATTCCACACAATTCTACAATTTCAATACATAACTAGTATTTTCTCAATTCTGAAATGCATTTTCTGTTTAAATGAAGCCTTGAGAATCCTGCTTTGATGCATTAATTTCTTCCAGTGTCTGATTTTGGGAGTCATGTAAGGATGATGATTTATAATGAAGTTCATTTAATGTGATTAATTTCTTAGTAGTCTCAGAGCACTTTATAGTTTGAGAATCATACTTCAAATTAATTTAAAAATTAAACAGTAAAGTAGTGACAATCATCTGCTATTCATCAAGTATAAAAAGCTCTCATCTGAGAAATAATTTATAATTGTCTGAGAAAGGATCACCAAAACACTCAGTAAATATTCATTACTGTCCTGTCATTGCGTAGGCTTATAATAACAAGAATGTTTAACTTTGAAGCTGACACCATTTCCACTGCAACAGACAAGGGCATTGTGGCCAATGTCCAATCCTTGGGGACATAGATGGTCCATACCCTCTTCTTTATTCACACAGGTTAGACACCAAAGTGAGTTGTGGCTCCTTATAGAAGGACTAGAGGAGCTGTAAGTCATTTCCATGTCCTCTCTGAGGCAAGTGATGACATTTTGCATGCCTCTATAGTTTTATGTAGAAGGAGATTAAACAGATGAAACAAAACATGTCAAGAAGCAGTGCAATAATGAATTGAAAAGAAAATGCTTGACAGCAAGTAAGAAAATAGCAAGGAAGAGTGAGGCATTGTCTATAAAAGAAGTGTGAATATGGAAAATTGGCAGGCTTTCCAAGGCAAATTAAATTTGTAGTACTTTCCACTCTGTTAACCTTACACACCCAGCATGGCTGGGAGGGCAGAATCCAGCTCTCCTCCCTTTCTTCCCTATCAACAAAACAGTTTGGCAATTTTCATTTAGGTCTGTCTGTGTGTTCCCTCTGACGACATTGCAGTTGCACAGTCATTACTAATGACGTAATTTGAATACCATGGTTCTATTTAAATGTTATTAACCATCTCAATTGTCTTGCAGAATTGTTATTACTGTGGATTATGTACTTGAGTTCCTTGAATATGGGTCCATTAACATAGCTACCAAATTGTCCTTTGATTCAAGCTGACCTCGGAAATCTTCCTTGGCTTCACTGTATTGAGGGTACTTAGATTTAATTTTTAATGGTTCTGAAAGAAAAGATACTATCAGTGCTTAATTCTTCAGACAGCTTGGAAAACAAGATTTAACAGGATTTTAAAACCTTGAAGACAAGAAAGTTCCCTTGAGTCAACTTCATTTGTTCAAATCTTGTAATTTTCTGTGCTTAGTCTTTCTGTTAGGGCTGGCAACACAAGAAACTCCAGGTAGCCAGTTCTCTTACCCAGTCCATAAGCCATCTGAGTCCATGTGGTCAAGAGAATGAATCCAATGTCTGGAAATTACGGTGAGTGTTGTAGGAATCCTCAGCATGTAAGGATCTGGGGGCCGTGCTGAGGCAAGACAGGAAAGTTTCTTGAGGAGATATCAGGGATAACATTTTGACAGCAGGTTTTACTGTAATAATTGAATAATGAGTGAGAGATTTTGACCAGAAAACAATGCTATTTACAACAGATACACAGTAGCAGCAAAATATACACATGGGAAAGCATGCTTATGTGAACCCTTGCTACAAAGGAATATACATTACACATTCTGAAAGGAAGAGATCATAATCTTTTGTACTTTGTCAGGACTTTAATTTTATAGTCTCATTATTTTTTATGTGACTGGAATGAGGCTTCACTTCTCCTCCTATTAGAAAAAGGTCAACAGTAACTGCCTACAACAGGTCCAATTTTGATAGTGACGTAAAAGATGGTACTGGAGCAAATATTTCCATAGGCTTGTGGTATGGAGAACAGTATGTAAGCTGTTACCCAAGTTAAGAAGAAGATTATTTGTGTCAGAGTAAAACTGACTCATGTCAGCTCTTGAATTAGCCTGGCTTGGACTAGGCCTCTATAGATAGTTTGTAATTCAACACTTTGCTATTTGCAAGCTTGCTATTGAGATCACAAAGCCTCTGGAAACAACAGTATGCAATAAAGGTGGTGAGAGCACTCGGGTAAGAAGTTAGGGCTGCACAGGCTCCTGATGTACTGCATGCTTGAGACGAGGATAACAGGGGCTGGAACTCTGCCTTGTTTCTTGTCTGAGACACTCCCAGCAGTGGGTTAACTGTTGATGCTTTGCGTTTCTTCATATTGTGATTGACCCAAGTGTAATGAGAGCTTGACACAATCAGAAGAATAACTGCTTTCATCCACAAGAACTCTTCCAAAGTCCCTCTGAAAAGTCTACTGTGCTTTATAGCACAGGTATTGCAGCAGCATCCAAGCACAAAGTGGCATTTAAGAGACCAGAGGAATTTAAATAGTACAGTTTGAAAGAGGTCCATGCAGCAATATGTTAGCACAGCAGCTTGCCATGTCAAGTGGCTTTTCTTTAGATAATCACTCAATTCATTGGTTCTTCACATTATCTGTAGAGGATTCTTGACCAATTGAAATATAATGCAGAAGTGTAAGAGAGCCATATCTGTAAATATAGCAAAACAGCCTAATGCTTCTGAGAGTGAAATAAAGCAGTTCTTGAAATGTTTGCTGGGTTAGATTGCACCCAGGCAATTCTATTCCATTTCTTTTGCAATGAGTAAATGGTGCTGAACTCCACTGTTGTCTTGCTTGCTAGCATTCATGTGCTGAAGGATATCAAAAGATAACCATAAAAAAAAAAAAAGGAAATAATTCAAACCCTTGCACATGTAGTTTCAAAGTGGAATATAGAGATTAACTTTATTGACTCATATTAATGCTAAGAAGAGCTGCATGGTTAATTCCTTAAGTATTGCTCTTATTTGACCACACACCCTCTGGGGTTTCCTGGAGCTTATCACCTGTATTCTTCTGTGAATGTAGTTTAGCAAGTGGTTATAGATTAAAGATATGGGATCTGGAAAATTGTTGCAGTTTCCTACAGATGAAATATTATGGCTGGAGGGGAGGGGACAGAAGATTTAGCCTGTGTTTCAAATTCTCATGCACTACAAGTGGACGTAGAACACAAAAGTATCCAAACACCCTTGCAGGATAACACACCGTCATCTTCTTCTGATCTATGTGTGAGGTAACTCATTTTGGCTAAGTTTCTGTGGCAAAAGCTGTTTTCAGACTTCTTTTGTGCTTTCTCATTTTCCAATTATACTTAATTGACATTGTATTGGATAATGGAAAAAGTTAAATCTGATCTTTCATCATTGTGGTAATGTGTTCTTTTTTAATTATTGTCATTAGTTTGGGATTTTAATTTGCATTTTAATAAGTTTAATTAAGCAATCAGTGAATATTTATTTTCAGAACAATCAGTTTGTGATTTTCAGAAAAGTACTAGGGGGAAAAAAACAGATTCCAGACAGCAATTCAGGTGAAAATAAATGCTTCTGTTGTGAATCAAATTTTAAAAGAAGCACAGTATCTTTTTGTGTAAATGTAAACATGAAGGAAGATCTAAAAATAGTTTGTAGGAAAGAAGTATAAATCAAAGAAAATAAATCAAAGCTTTAGGAGGTACAGTCTGCACAGCAAGCAGAAAGATAAGGCACTGAGTTTAGGTCAACTAATTGAAAATATTTGACTATAAGACATTACCAAACGAGATTACTACTTCATAAGCAGCAGATATTTTTTGGGTAGGAAACAAAGCTGTCTTGAACCACGTTCCTCCGATTTCTTCATATACAGAACCGTGTATTATAGTTAAGATTGTCTTGCAATTAATAACTTTTCCACGAGATGGCACAAGAAATCAATCTTTCTCTACTCATACTAGGAGAGTTAATTTCCGTATTTTGATTCTGACAAGCAGGTATGCCCTAATAGCCTACTAAACAATTACAATATAATGTTCCCAGCTGAGAGCTTGGAATTTGTTATTGTATATTAATAACTGAGAGATAAGCATGTGGCAAGGGGAGCACTTCTTATTTGTTGATGAGAGAACACAGAATAGTATTGCTGTAGCTGAATTGTTTTTAACTAATATACATAAATATTCATGGAACTAACATGAATTAAAACACAAAGGCATCTGTTACACCATGAGCGACTTAGTGCTAGAATAGGCACTTAATGCTCAATTAGAAAATGACATCTAAAAAAACCCTCTCAAACCAATCCCTCTTCATGTGGCTAAGATACTAAAATTTGTAATAAATCCCTAGCAGAGTCACCTGAAATAGTAAGCATAATGAGTTTATGAGGGAATAAAAAAAATAAGGGATAGGTAGTGCCAGTTTCAATCCAAATTCTTTGTAAGTTCCACTGAAAGATACTTCCTTGACTGGCTACGATGAAATGTCATGGTTTTCCTTGTCAGATAAGGTTTGAAGGAATAATAAAGAATATGTTAAGAGTACAAGTTACAACTGGAAAACTGCAAGCATGGCCTAAATGGCATCTGTGAGAAACAGCAGCAGGTTGTGATCAAGCTTTGTCCCATCTTTCCGAAGTGGACAGTCTGAGGCTTATCCTTAGAGATATATAATCACTGGGTTATTTGCAGACATCAGTACCTCTCAAGTTGGTTTTCACATCTGCATAGTCCAGGTTGTGAAAGGACTTTTTTTTGTTTGTTTTACAGGAAATACTAGAACATCAAAATTTTATTGGAACTTTTCTAACTAAAAAAAAATTGTCATATTGGCAAGGGAACAAATCAACAAATCAGCCTCCCTTTTGTTCTGTGTTCCAGAAGCAATCTATTTTATTCTTTTCCAGTCCTGTTGGTATTGTTGGTCTGTTTGCAGAGTCTGAATGAGCCACAAGCCTGTACCATAAGCTCATACTAAATGAGCATGTCTCTATAGAAATTCATTTAGTCATGGCTTATATCTGACCACTATGGGGTCATATTTTGAGGCGCATGAGTAAAATCTAAAAGCTTCATGTTCTGAAGTGCAATAATTCACTTACTGGGTTTTTTTTTTGAAATAAGAAAATTTAGACTTTAGTGTCCTAGCGAGACGCATTACCATGTATATTATTACAAATATACTCAATTATGCTAGTTTTAGGTAAATTGCTGGTCTAAAGAGGATTTATGATAAAGTAAATGCAGGACATGCCTGAACAAAAGCAAATGCAGTGAAGGGTTTCAGTTTATTAAAATCTCTACATCTTTTGAATTCCTGAATTACATTACATTAATTATAGAGTCATTAGAGAGGTTTTGTTTTATTACAAATCCTGAAATTCTTTAGAATTAGATATTGTCTTTTTGTTCTGATAAATATACAGTAAGTAAATATCAGCCCAGGACAAAAAGCCAAGACAAAACCATCTTTCCACAAGAATGACATTCAGTGCTTATATTTGATTTAAATTATGCCTGTGGTGAAAATTATTTTCACTGCAGTTTTATAATACTGTAGGGTATTGGACTTGGGTGGCTTACCATATCTCCTGGGATCTCAAGGAACTTTACAATTAAACCTTGGGATTGGGAAGTGAATTGTCAAGAGTCACAAGAAATGTAGATGGATTAATTTGCCATGCTATAAATGAAAATATCTCTGTGTGCCTTCCCATAATATTTAGTGTCTCCTCCTGTGAAGGTGATGACTTGAAAAACACCATTTTTTCAGCCATACACTCTACAGAGTCAGAATTAGCTGTCTTACTCTTTATTCCAGTGTTACGAAGATTTTAATTTCTAAGTACAATTTATAACATTTTTTAATCAGGATTTTTATAACCCATTACACAGATAACATTTATTACATATTTAAGCAACTGACAGGGTTTTCTAATACTTCAGAGCCTCTAGATACCCAAATAATGTAGTCTTAATGAACCATAGTTGTCCTCAGAACATACCGATTGTGCTTAAGATAAGATTGCTTAAGTGAGTGGTTGACTACAGCTCAGGCCCACCCCAGATCTCATTCTTCCACCAATTGTTTTTTGCTATGCTTTCTCAGATTATTTAGATTTTTCTGCCTTTTACCTCTTCTATTCTTTAGTAAGGAGGGCATGTCAGTGCCCCTCAGACCTTCCCCACTACATTTATTACACTGAGAGTTGTCTTTCCCCAGCCACCAGCTTCTGACTTCTTTTAGTTTGAAGATGTGTGTGGGGGTGGTAGTGGGGTGTTTTTTCCCTCTTTGTTCACTGTAATAGGGAGTTGCTGTGGTGGCTGAGCTTTGGTGCATTCATGCTGAACTCTACTTATAAGGGGTTTGTTTACAAGAGGGTGTAGTTACACTATAGATGTGAGATCCTTTAACGGTGAAGACTGGCCCAGGCTTACAAAAGGATTTCAGAACATTTCTGAATATTTTTCTTTGCTGGAACCTGACCACATTTTGTCGAAATCCTTCCTTCCCCACAGATTTTGCCTTTTTTGACAATGATGAGATACAAAACCTGACGCTTCATTTATTGTGACAGATCTTTTTTCCCTCTTCACCAAAGAGAAACAAGATAGAGAGAGAAATGAATTTTGGGGAAATGATGTGAAGTGAAAGCAGCAGGTTTTGCATAGTTAGGGTAGGAGCTGTGTTTCTCAGGCAAAAATCAAAAAAGGGGAACTCAAAGTGAGACAGAGCAAGCCTGCTGGAGTTGTAAGTTATACTTTCTGAGAATAAAAATATCCTCAAATTAACCAGTTCGGCTTACATGAACAAGAGTGAGTGTGTGTGTGTGTGTGTGTGTAAACCCACATTCATTTCTTCTTCTTTGTATTTGGATTGTGTAACCAAATACACCTTTTCAGTGTGTTCCAGAGATAAGGAGTTTTTCTAGGACCTGCTTTCAGGGCCACAATAGAGTGCAAGGGTACTTCAGAAGTCTCCAAATATTTGAAGACTTTACCCAAGCTTGAACTAGACTGTCTGGAATATGTCCACGACCAGTTGAAGCTTTAGTGAAAGAGATTAGAAGAGAGATGTCTGTGTTCTTTGTGTTTTCAAATGAAAATACTCTCCGGCTTTCCCTTGTACAGGAGTGTTTGGCCAGAATCCTTAGGGGATAACTGAGCAGCCAAATCACATGCTAGTTTACTGAGATACTACTAGGAGAATGAATAAATAATGGGTAGATAAATAATTGAGTCATATGTTTTTGGGGCTTTTTTTGGTGATGTTGTAAACAAAGATTGAAGGTAGTCATTGGGGAAATCTTATTTGTCTTATCTAGTACTTGGGATTCATTGCATTAAAAGTATTTTCTTCTGAAGTGACTATATGAATAAGAACGTAAGAGCTTTGTTAATTCCATCTGTATTTCACAGATGTAGATCATACAAGCTGGGTGTTGTTTTGGCTGGGTACAGAGTATCCTGGGCTCAGGGCAGTTATGAACATTAACCTTTCATCCAGTCCTCCTATATGCCTTTATTAAGGGTTTATAATGCTACTGTTCTCCAATACAAATGAATATTAAATTAGTTACTTGTGTTACTTTCCAAAGTCTGAGAGCAGAGCTGGCAGGAAGCAAGCATTGTGTGTTAGTGCTTGCACTGATGTGAATTACCTTAGCAGGGTGAGAGGAAGCAAGAGTTTGCTCTCCTCTGGCCTTTCCCCTCTGCATTATGACAAAACTGAATTCTTTTGTGCTCTTTCCCTTTCCACCATAAAGGACCACAATACTGAGACCTGCTGCACCTGGGATCAAGTTGCTCCCCTGCCTCTTGTGACCCACAGACTGACATTCTTCTCCCACAGCCCAGTGGGGAGCTCTAACCTAAAGTCTCTTCTGAACTGATGTTTTCTCCAGATGCTGCAGAAAGGGTACCAATCAATAGTTAAATATTCTTGATCTTTTTGTGTTAAAACACATGTAAGATCTGTTAGGCAAGTTTCTTTACACATCTCTGTTAGTTTTGTCAGCTCGCAGAATGAGGATTAGATCTTTGGGAACAGCTTTGGTTGTTGGCCCATCCTATGAGAAAGGAACCATAATTGTAGTGGTGACAAGATGTGGTCTGACCTGGTTACTTCCCAGGTGACTCTCCAACAGTGCCTGTCTTTAATCTTGTGTCACATCACAAGACAGAGGTAAACCCATAGCCCTGGGCAGCATTGTGTGGGAAGATATTTTACAGGCACGTCAGCTCATGATCTCTGACACCCATGCTACAACCTTGGCACCCTGAGCATTGTCCAAGCTCCTTTGCTGCTCCCTGAACCCTGCATAATCTTGCAGTGCCCTGGGAGGACATCCCAAGGCTTGGCTGTTGTACTGACATGTGGTCTTCCCTTGGTGAGGTACTGTGCACTTCCATTTCCAGTTTGCTGTTCCCCTTTACAGAAGTGGTCCAAGGGAAGAGCATTTGAAAGTGAGGAAGCTTGTTCATACGTAGGGTCTATGTAGCTGGTAGAAAATGTCATAACTTTCTAGTCCTTTAATTAATGACAGGTCATTTAATGATGGCAAGAGGAAACATATTCTTGAGTTTCAAAGTCTGCAGTGGACTCTGCTCAAAGACCATGACTTTTGTTTCTTAAATGAAAATGTGGAAGTAAGAGTGAAATAAAAAATTGTGAAGCAGTAAACCATAAACTGCATTCAGTGGGAAGCAGTTAAATATACACTGATATATGGTACATACATGTGTGTGTGTGTTGACATGTATACATCTTCATATAAATACACATTTGTATAGTGTGTATTTCAAGCCAGTTTCTCACCTAGAAGATATAGTGTGTCCTTTTCAGATGAAACATTCTGAAGCAGAACATGGCTCTTTTTAACTGGAAAGAAAAAAATCTTTTATTTTGGAATGGATTTGACTTCTTTTATCAATCACTTCAGAGTCAGTGCTGTCTTTTCTGTGTAGTATTTACTATTCCTATTTCCATCAAGCATTCCTCATCGCTTCACAACACAATTTGGAAAAACTTGGAGGAAGGCCACCAAACAGAAACACACTATGAGGAAAAGAGAACATTAAAAGTGTTATAGTTTTGTCCTTTTTGAA
Organism: Trochalopteron elliotii; assembly: GCA_024734555.1. Classification (NCBI taxonomy): domain Eukaryota; kingdom Metazoa; phylum Chordata; class Aves; order Passeriformes; family Leiothrichidae; genus Trochalopteron; species Trochalopteron elliotii. The sequence continues at coordinate 522,278 of JANPWX010019552.1, forward strand.
TAAAATGCTTATAACAATGTGTTTGGAAAAGCTATTGGACTTCCTTTGCACTCACTTTGAGGAAAGAGACAATGTCTCTTCTGTTACTCACATTTATCTGCTAACAATCTTTTATGAGAGATCACAGGAGACCTTTTTTTTTTTAAGACTGTAGATTACACAAATAGATTGTTTTATGTAATTTTAGAGGTGAAGTAAATGAGAGCTGAATCTGCTGAGTGTCTCTGAAAATCACCCCAATTTTGCTTAAGTACTTCAGTTGCATTTTTTCATGTCTGAAACTTTAGCTTGAATCTTAAATATCTTGTGAGCATTTCTACAAATCTGAGTCTGTGTCAGAGTATTTTTTCTGGTGTTTTTTCAGTGCTTTATCTCAGGTTATTTCACCATTATTTTAGCATTTCTTGAGAACTTAAGCAGTAATATCATGTAGAATGTGGATTGTAGGGTGTTGCTGGTTTTACATCTGTCTTCAAAGTGAGTTAGACTGAACGCAGTGGATGTAATGAGATGAGATGGGTTTCAGCAAGTGCAAAAAACATTCCTTCCTGCTTGTACTCTTCTCCCTCAGTATGCAGGTCACGTACAATTCATGATGCAGAATCATTGATATGATTGTCAATTCCAACATCATGTTATTATTGTCTGTAAAGATTCAGTTACCAGAAAACATTCCAAATAATAGCCCCATTTTAAGACACAGGTGAGTCAACACCATTTTGTTGTACCTACAGAACAACAAATCTGCATGGTTGTGGTTTCTCTGAGAATTAATATCTTCCTTTGCAGAAAGAAAGGGATCAGCTCACAAGACCTTAAGGCAATCCAAACCATTTTTTTCACAGATAGATTGATTTACATCAGTAAGCAAGCACACTTAATGTCAGTAGTTTAGATTATCAAATTAATGAACTTTGAGATTTATGTCAGTAGTTTACATTATCAAATTAATGAACTTTGAGATTTATATGTAAGGCTAGCAAAAACCTATTTATGTACCTGTGCATATTTCTTAAACAGTCTGTAGCTAATTTTGTTTTAAAAAGTAAATTATGCATTTTTATGTTACTCTGTGATTATTTTTTTCTTTATGGCTAATGCCAAATTGTTTTTGAATAAAGCAGCAATTCACTTAAAATGAACACAAATGGTGTTTAAAAAGTATTTATATTAAGCAGTAGTACTATCATAAATGTATTGGCTATGTAATGCATTTTCTGAAGTTAAAGTATGATTTAGACACTAAATGAATGTATCTAGTCAAGCATTTAAGCAGTGTGTACCAAAATGAAAATGAAAGAATTGTGCTCATCACCAAGACCTACTTCTAGAAGACCTCAGGTTCTATAGCCTATTTTCATATACCTATAAACTGAAATGGTTCTAGATTGTGGTGGTGTTTTCTTTCTTAATATCTCATTCAGGCTATCAGTAGTATAGTGGGTTGGTCTGAATTAGTGGAATAAACTGAATAAAATGTTCTCTTTGTTGAAAGAAAAATTTCTCACAATCCCAGTATTACTAAGGGAGCTGCCTGGCTCTCCAATTTGGTTTTTAAAACTTTGGTGGAAAACAGGTATTGTTTCTTACTTGAAAAAGGAAATTTAGTGAGGTTAAAGATTTTGCATTTTAATTTGCAATTGTTTGTAGGATCTCCTCACAATTCTGATATTCTCTTACATTATCTTTCTTTTGCAATACATAAAGCTGCCTTTCTGAATATAGACATGCAAGAAATTAATTGTTTTTGCTAATGTAAAATTGAGAGTAATCTGTATTAAATAAAGTTTAAAATTATTTCATATGCTCTGGTTTTCATGCATGTATAAATTACTAAAATTAGAGAGATCAGAGAAAATAATGAAGTTGCATACATTTTTTTACAAGTGTAAGTACCTTCTCTAGGCATGCATATCATGTATGCTCACTTTTAAGTAAATTGGTGAACATTAGATGAGATTTTACGGAAGTAAATTTTGAGTATTTTTTTGTAGGTGTGGCCTTAGAAGTTTACCTTGGTAATATTCAGGTTATAATGAAGTCAATTCTATGTAGTTGTATGCAAATGGCCCCTTTCAGCTTTGCCTATTAGCTGAACTCTACAGATAGTTATTGAGTCAATTTTACATCATATTGAGTCAATTGGGCATGGTAATAACGTGGATTCTTATTAAACTGAAATATTCTTTCTGAGAATTATTTTTTTAAAACTCAATTGAAATTATAAAAGGTTTTCTTTTCTCCAGATGAAACTATGAAATGTTTAATTCATTTAAAAATATTCAAAATCCCTTGTATTTGGTCTTTCTTAGGCAGGAGGTAATTTCCACATGCATCATCAATATGAAAAGGCATTTTTCAAAAAAAAGTCGTCTGAAAAACACTCCCTGTTTCTTTCTGTGAAGTGCAATGTATCACACTACATTTATTTGCCTGAACAGTTGACTTTGTGCAAATAAATTATGTGCATAGGATGTTCTTCGTATTTATAGATGCACACTTAACAAACGTGCTTCAAGTCAAGGACAACTTAAGTGCATTTAATTTGGGAAAGTGTCTCATTTTTGCAACATAAGAACAGCATGGGAACTTTCTTGAAAATACAGAGTATTTCCTATTAAATGGGCAACAAGATATGAACAGGAGGCCTCTGTTTTAGAGCAAATAGGAGATTGGCCTTTTGCATTTGCCCTTTACCAAGAAAATATATGTAACCTACTTGGCATCCTTTCATGATGATTAATTTATAAAGCATTAGTGTGAAAGGGCTATGCAAAGCTGTATTTAAGCAATGAAATATGTTCTGATGAAAAAAACGCTATTTGTGCCGACTGCTGTGCTTTCAGCAGTTACAGAAGTGCTAAGTTTTATAAGGAAATATATGTAATACCTTATGAGGTAGCACTTCTGAAGAACAGAAATCATATGAAAACAATTTGCATGAAAATCAATAACAAGATAAAATTTCATATTAAATAGCTAACTAAAAGTGATGTCAAAGTATACTGTTGTTTGCTATCAGTATGCACCAGGTCCCAGTATGGCATGAGGATCTGGGTCTCTCTGTCAATAGACTGAAAACTCAGCTTACAAGGATCCAAGAACTGTTTTGAACCTGGAAGTCTCTTTCCCCCCAGTTCTGCTTGGTTGCTAAAATTGGACGTCTGGATGGCCACAATGGGCTGAATGTTTTCTGTGCTCTGATAATGACCAGGGTGTGGTCTTGACCACAGGGCATGAGAGCAGAGAGAACACTGCTGTTGTATCTGTGGCCTGGGATGCTTGACAGTTATATGCAACTGTGTGGATGCTTGCCTGAATAAAATCCTGTTTCTTCACAAACCAAAGAAACAGAGGGAATGCTGGTAAGCAGCAAATGCCCAAGAAATAGATACTTTTCCAGAATAATTTGTGGCTTGCAGATTATTAGTGATTTTGTCAGTTTGTCTGATAGCATCTTCCATCATCTCCAGAGAGAAAACTTCAGCCACGGAACTCATATGTGTTGGATGAAGAAGCATCTTCTGTTTGCTTTGAAATTGCTTACTTCTGGGAGAAGAGCTGCCAAGCCTGGTGCCACCCTAAGCATCTCTCCTGCCTGTTGCTTTATGCATGAAATATTAGAGTGTTTAATGAAGACATAATGGAGTTGGACAGCAAAGTCTCTTGTGTTACAATTTAGACACCTAATTTACGGCTAAATTACTGTATAGTTTATCTCTATAAAACTATATGGATATGGTCTATAATCACAGTAAGTTCTTTTGGTGTATCTTTAAATACAGAGAGAACAAAGATGATCATATTTTCCTACATCCTGTCTTTTCTCTCTCTTTTCTCTCTCTTTTAGTCTTTCTTAAAGTTTTCCTGAAAAGCTTTTCAAGGGCAAGTGAAAGGACACTAAAATTTTGCTTTTGGCATGAATCACATACACAACTATTCAGATGAAGTTTTAGTTGCATAAGCAATTCTTTTCCAGTCATGTCATCTTCAACTCAGGAGCCAGATGAGAAAATATTTGTGCATCCCATGTTCTTGATATATTAAGCAATGTCACTGGCAGTGTAAAATTGGTTTAAAATGCAGTTGTTTTTTTTTTGTATGGTCTGCCTTCTTTACAATGTCTTCAGCTGTCCAAGAGATTACTGTGAGCATTGTGGAAAGTGAAGGCAAAAACCTACAATGTATCTCTTTATGGAAATAATAATTCTACAAAACCTATCCCCTTAAAAAAATGTTTCAGCAATCCCCATGTTCAAAGTGCTTCAGAAGCACAGTCACGCACAATTGATAGCAGCTGAAAATAGTTCCACATATCCTCTTACAATTCTAGAGTTAATGTCTCAATTATGTGTTATAGATTTGAATTTCAAGAGGGCAGTTATTTTTTCATGATAAAAATATTTCTGAACAGGATTATGGAACATAAAATTCAGCTCAGAATTGTGTTGGTGTATGATGTATATAAAAAGTAAATCAGGTTGATAATTTCTTTTCAACATAAATTGTATAGAAAAGGGAAGAAATATTTTGCTGGGAAAGACAAAACAGATTGCATTTCCACCTTTCATTCTTCAACACAGAACACTGAGAAAATGAAATGTGATGTCATAGTGTTATAGTCACTGCTTTTGGAAATGCTCATATACTTCACAATATTTGTAACCATCAAAAAACTCCATGCTTGTGCATCCCAGCTGTACTTCAGTACATCCAGCTGCATTTTATAGTGTGAATTAGATTTGAGTCTGTCTCATTTTCATCCATGTGCTAAATTGTAATCTGCAGACCAAAACTAATCCACAAACATTGATTTTGAAAATTAAATTCACACACCAAGACCTAAAGGGTGAAAATCTACACCACAAAATGTTTAAACATCTAGGATTCATGTGCTTAGTCAAAGCATCTCTGACAAGAGGCTGGTTTCCAGCTATGTGCCTAGATAGACACATAGACTTCAGTATATGCAATCCACAGTGCACTTTAATATGTATGATCTGCTTTGCCACATCTTGGTTATACTTGAATTTTTAAAAACATGCTCAGACTTCAGGGCGTGTATGAAATATGAATGCTAGCAAGAATGCAAAACCTTTTCTTATTCACATTTTCTTTGAAAACCCGCAAGGTCATTGATGTAGAACTTAATATAAAAGAAGGGATAATTAAAACTAGACTATGAAATGCTGTTTCTCCATAGAGGTATGCTGATTGAGACACTGGGTTTCTAGTAAGTGCTGGGTGCTAAGGGTCTGTAAAGGTCTTTCTCATTTAGCACCTTCTTTGCCTAGTCTGTCTCTAACAAGATGCTGTTCTGCTCTCCTGATGCCTGTGTTTCAAAGAAGTGGCCTAGGGATAGCTTTCACTTCTAAGTACTGATCAAAGTCAGGGTTTTTTTGTTTTATATTAAAACTGTTTCATGCTTCTTCCATGTAACTCCTTGAGCAAAATTTTTGGTTATGTGACATTTTAAGAACATAGCCTTTATGTCATGTCTTCACTCAAGCAGGCGCTGTGGAGTTGAACTGTGCAAACATCACACTTAAAGTACCTTGTGTACTGTGTAGCAAGCCAGTAGGGAAAGCCAACTTTAGTAAGTTCTGACTTACATTCTCACAGCCTGGTAATATCATCAGGTTTAAAAACCGGCTTTATTTTATGCTAAAAAAAGTAATAAGACCAGAGGAAATCAAAAGTTGGACTTTGAAAAAAATCAGGTCTGAACTCTGTGGTTGCTGCTATCCTTATTCTGGGCTCTTTAATAAAGCAATGCCAGCCATCATCATGGGTCCAAGGGGGCTGGGGACAGCCATCAGTCAGAGATCACTGGTGCAACACAGAGGTCACTTTGCAGGGTCTTGCAGCATCAAACACCAAGTCTTTCTTGCGAGTCAGCAGTACTCGGAGAAGAAATATTGAAATGATACTGAGAAGCATGGCAAGGACACAGCCTTTTGCCACCCATCCTCAAAAAGGACATGGCTGCTGCTCCTTCCTCATGCACTCCTTTGATTTCTCAAAGGACAACCTGGAAAAGCTGGATGGTTCTGGCTGAAAGAGCCATGTTTGGTGTAGCTGGCTGTGTGTAGGCAGGAGTCAGACACAGGGAGGGATGACAAGTGGATGGACTGTAGGTAAGCCAGGGAGCACATCTTAGGCTGACGTGGGAAGAAGAAAAGCTGCAGCAGATAAGAAAGTCAGCCAGTGAGAAAAATAGGCAGGTCAGAAGGAACAGCTGTGAGTGAGCAGGGAAGGTGTATTACAGCATTTGTCAAGGGCCACAGGAAAGATCTGTCAGTGGGTGAGCTGTAAAAAATAGGACAGGCATAATTTTTAAGACTGGATGGGTAGGAGAAAAATGTTTCTATGTAATAATAATATAATGTAGAAAAAGCTGAAGGCAAACTGTAGATATGTTTAACTGGAACCAGATTTCCTGCTGGTCATTTGACTTTGTAATACAAATGTTAGGTTGTCTCCACATGATGCTCACTAAATTTGAATATGTTTCTGTATTGAAACAGAATGGAACAATTAGTATGAAAATGAAGATGTCTGTAGAAGAGGTGTTGCTGCTAATGAAGTTGTGTAAAAGCTCAAAGAGGTCTTAAAATTTTTGTCTATTAACAGTTTAAATGTGTACTTCAGCATGGTATTTGCCATTTTTATGCCATATATCCCCTATATTTTTAAAAAGAGAAATTAGTTTAAAGTATTGATCTTTTGCAGTATAGGATCTGCTCCTCTAAACTGCGTGACTAGCACTTCATTTAGAAAATATGTAACACCTGTACAGTTGGAAAGGGTTTGAAAATATTTGTATTTTTGTTTTTCTCTTCTAGACCACAAGAGGAATCAGTTTTACTGGCACCTCTGTGGGACTGGCAACAGAGAATGCCATGATTCTTTGTTACAGCCAGTATCCTAGCCTACAGCTGTAATTCTATTATTTCTCTGTCACTTAGCAGCTTTTGTTTGGATTTGAATCCCAGCAAATTTTTAAAAGGTATATATTTGTTATGGAGCTTTAATATTGACTTGTGCTGTGTAGTTCTAATTAAGTATTCCCAGAAATGCACTAAAATGGCATTGTGTTTGTTGTTTTCCTGGGTTTGCTTGTTAGTTTTTTTTAAAGGAGGAAAAAAATCATGGCTGCTATTTTCCACTCACCTAAAAGCTCTTTTGTGATTATAATTCATATTATTCAGGCTCACACTGACCACACAGTAAATAATGTTTAATTACCTTTGATTACAAAGAAGAAAAAAATAACTCAAGCAATTATGTATTTTGTTAGCACTGCTGCAAAATACAAGAAGAGTACTTGCTGATTCCCTAATGACTTGGGATCCCACAAAATGTATGATTCTTCACCATGTTTATGAGACTTAAATTCAGCATTAGACAGGGAGGAGGAGTGGCTTACTGGGAAAAAGAATATTTCAGGTGGGAGGAATTGTATTTATTTTTCTTGTAATAGAGAATAAATAAAGAATGTGATGCAGTCTAATACATTAGTTTTTAAGAGGTCGGGAAGGAATGACAGAAGACTGGAATCACAAGTCTGGAGAAATGTGAGAAGCTAGAAGAAACATTTGAAAGCCTGAAAAATTATTTTCATTGTGCAGACATTAATGTCCCTTCATAAATTTCAAGATCCCTAGGCACCTGTATTCAAAGATCCAGAGGAAGGATTTTTGGACTTTTCTGTGAATATCCAAGGCAGTTTGTAGCTTTGGTAACATTTTTAAGTAGGCAGGCCATAGAAAGTTCAGTAGGAAAAATCCAGTGCTTTTCAAACAGCCCTTTTCTGTGGGAGACAAATTGCAAAAAGAATTAATGGTGTCCTCTCTTTCTAAACACTGTTAAAGCCTTTCTGGAGGTGAAGTTCAGTGTACAGATATGGAGGATATCAACCTGTCCATTTTTCTTTCATGATGAATCCTTTTAGTTTGGTACTTACCATGATGGGGAAAAGGTGTCCAAAGATTCCTTTGATGGGAAGCCTGGCCTTATAAGTACAAAGTAAAAAAAAACCTGAAAAGGGAAATATTTTCCTGATTTCCCTCTTCTGGTACAAGAATGCTATGGTAAAAGCATCTGTTCCATGAAATATTGTGTCCACAAGGCCGGTCTATAGGTAGTTCAAGATATAGTGTAGAAAGAAGGGCAGTCCTTGTATGTTCTTTCAAATTCCTGTTTTCTGTTTAATTTTCAGATCGAATTAAGCCTTTTCAATTTTCCTTTCCAAGTAAAGAGGAAAAATCTGTAGGGGCAGAACTCACGGGGCAAAGAAGAAAACATCAACCCAGGACATTATCTAGAAAAATTAATCCTTAAAAAAACCCAGCAATGGATATGACAAAGAAAAATCTGTTGGCAACAAAGACAGACTTTATAGGCAAATAAAGTTGTTTTGATATTGTTCTTCATTTAAAGAAGTTCTCCTAATGATAATTATTAAGAAAGGCAGGTCAGAAGTGTTTAATACTTTCATTTAAAGTAAATTCCTATAAAATGAAAGAGTAGGATCATATGGTTGCATGTATTTTCATCAGTCCAGTCAAACAGAGGAAAGAATGCTTATTTATGCTAGTTTTTCAGTTGAGCCTTACCACAGATAATCCTGTTCCCATTTCAAGGTCCTGAAAGAATCATGCACACCCAAAAGAGGAGCAAAGTTGCTGGTGGAAGGAGTTTTCTCTTACATGAAAATTACAACAAGTTCCTCCTGGAAGAAGCTGCTGTCTTGATTTTTTCATCAGTGAAATGGGATGATGAAAAGAGCACCATTCCCCAATACCTAAGAGGATGTATTTAGGATTATTTGTTTGCAGTGCTAGAAATATGTACCACTGTATTTTTATTAAGATATAGATCACTTCACTTCAAATAAGTACATTATTTTCTCCTAATATACTGTAAGACTAAATTTATAGGTAGCCAATAGTCTGTGAATACACATGCTCTGTAACAAATTTTCATGTTTGCTTTTAGCTACAATGCTTAGAGTTGCTGGTTTTGTATGTATGAAAAACAATCAAATTTCATACAGCTGCCAGAGACTTGCTCAGGCATTTCACCTAGATCTAGCACCTTGTGTAGAAAGTCATAATTTTGGGGAGAGAAAATTAAACTGCTGCTGAACTTCCCTGGCCAAGCACTTGTGGATGCTCCAGGAGCAGGTTCAACATGCAGAGGCAGGGCTTCTTGCTCCCATTAAGCATTTCAAACATCTGTCTCCAGTGTTGAAAGCTCTGCACTGGCCCCTGTTGAATAGCAGATCGTTTGCAGGGTTGTACGTCATGGGCTTAGTTCATCCCAGTTTTGATAATCTCTTTATTTCCTGCATGCCTGACATGATTTGAGATCTGCTGACACAGGATTTCTGTGGTTCATAACATGTATCTCAAGACAGAGAATGTGGCTTTAGGGCTTGTGCTTCTTAATACTTTCCTATTTTGAACTTTTTTTCCCACATGATGAGGCTAGAGCTTGACAGTTGTTTTGATATTCAAGAACTTTTTGGCAAAGGCCTATTATTACTGCTTACTCTTCAGTGTATAAACCTAAGTTTCCAAACGCCATTGTGGGATTTTGAACCAGGAGTGCATAATGTATAATTGCAGGCACCATCATGTGCCCCCATGGCATGGGCACAAAATGTCATGTCATTGTATAAATTCTAGCCCTTCTGTTTCCTTCTTAGCAAAACAGGCATTGCTCCTCATGAGCATTTCAATCATCTGATTTCCCATTTTGGATATAAAATGGTTTTTTCATCTATGGACACTAAATGTCACTTTTATATTTAGATAGCATCTGACTTCTGAGCTTCATATTCACATACTTGTTAAATATCTTGATTGTTTGCCTTGGATGGATTGCCCAGAGATGCATAAGAATGTGTCTTTTAATATATTTCTATCTTTATAACCTTGTTTGAAATCATTGTACCTTCTTACCTGATTTCGTAATTTTTACTGCATTCTTAAACAGCTCTTTTGTTAGTAGGTTAACAATCCTGAGCAAAAGACTTTCATATAAACAGAAATTTCCTTAATTTTCCTCTGGACCAGTGTGCACCCTTTTTGTGTAGCTTAGCTGTATGACCTGTTTAGTGAGGGAAGTTTCTGGTCCTATATATATATGTGTGTGTGTGTGTGTGTGTATATATATATATATATACACACACACACACACACACACCCCCACACACCCTTCTCTTTGCAGATAAGGCTTTGTGGTATGTGTTCCTAGACAACAACAAGTATCATTGGGAGGCTGGAGGCAGAACACGTTTCCTTATACTCACGTTTCAGAGTCAATGACTAATTATCTTGCAGGGCGTTTCCCAAGCCAGCACATAGGGAGCAAAGATCCATGACTGTGACTCCTAGGACAATGCAAAAAGTAATGGGAATTAAAAAACGTGAAAGAGACATGACTATTAGCTACGGTCTGAACACAAATTCAAGAAATTCAGGCTTGCTCTTTAGATGTCCTCCAGCAATGTCCTAGGGTTGTGATCTGTCTGAAAAACTGGAACACTGCTGTGTATTTAAAGACTTACTGTTGCAAAGCCTACTAAGACCTTCACATTTGCAATTTACCCTATAACTGCTCTAAGAAAAACTAAGGTAAAAGAATATAAAATAGTTTGTCTGGCAGGATCCAAACATAGCTTATGAAATGCCAATGACTACAGAAGCAAGTGAGCAAAAGGAGGATAAAATCGACTTGCTACTAGATTAGATCCAAAAGTGTGCCTTACTTGATATTGTCTGACCAATTGCTGGTTATGATGCTTTGCATTTGCCCAACTTATTCTGTGGTTCTGAAGCCAGTGCTTAATCAAATTTCCAAGTACAAATGGTAGACGGAATTTGGATATCACGGTTTTTTGGTGGTGATCCAAAAGTATGCTATGTGCCTGTAATAAATCCCTAGTTCTTTACTAGGCAAAAGTTGCAGAAATCTAGACTATTTTATGCTCCTTCCAGGAAATGACTCTCATCATTGATAGGTGTGGTTATCACCTGCCCATTTAGTAAACAGAGTTAGATAACAACTACTCTGGTATTGGGCTAATAGTCGATGTATTGCAAGGCACAAAAGCAGAAAGCCTTTTTTTCCTGGGTGTGGTAGTGTTCAATGCCAAAATGAAGCACTTTATATAGTGCATAAATGAACACTTCCTAAATGTGGTTTTTACCATTAACTGATCTCATTAACTGAATGTGATGAATATAATATATCATGTGGTCTTATGCAATAGGAACTAGTGCTTAGCTTAGGAGTAAACCAAATTTTCCCCACCTACTTCTCATCTTTTTTTGAAGGATATTATGACAATACCTGGCTTACAGTCTGCCATTTCTGGCTAAAAATAGCAGGGTTTTTTCAAATGTGCAGTTTTGTTTATGTCTTTGGCATTCTAAGAATACTGTCTCCTTTATCTTTCTCAAAAACATATGAAATATGGGAGAGAAGAGGGAAAAAAGATGAAATAGATAAAAACTGAGGGGCTGTCACTAAACATAAGTGTAGGGGAATTTAAAAGAATTTGAAAGCTAGACCTCAGTATAAGTAAGCAATTTGAAGGAAATGGGAGCAGAATGAAAATGAAAGGTAATAGATATTAGAAGAATAGATACCTCTTTGAAGAGCTATGTAAGAAAAAAAAAAGACTATGACAAAGTGGAATAAGGTTGGAAAATAAAACAATCCAGTAGATAAGGATGAGAATAAAACAGGGAGATAGAAGAAAATGAGCGTAACAACATGGAAAAAAAAGATGAGGAAAACAACAGCATTGAGTTTATGTGACTTCAATTCCTTTCTACAGATTCTTGAATGTTTTTAGGAGTTCATGGCAGCCAAGTCAACAGAAGAGCCAATACAATTTTATCTGACCATGTGAAGACTCACATAGGCTCCCAACAACCTGGGACTTCCATCTGCTGTTGCATTTAAGGGCCTGACTTCAAAAGGCAAAGTGGAGATCCTGAAGATAAGTACTGCAAGTTCTAAGTAGCTCAGATGTGAGAGCAAACTCTTCCCTGAGGGCATTTGAACAACTTCATGCTCTAGTCCCTATCATAGATGGAAATTGTTGGGTTATTTCATTTCTGCTCACCTCCTATGTCTTACAGAAGTATCATTTATCCAGTAGGAAGAACTGCAGAAGGATGTCTGAATGAGGGACCCTTCCATCCCACATTTTTCCAGCAGAAGAAATTGGACCATTTTGATGTGCTGAAATTAGGGGTGATGGAGCTGTGTGAATGCAAGAAATCAGTTTGTTCTTCCAGCTCATGAAGGTCCTGGGCTGCCTCTCTCTTACAAGAACATGAGAGATACCCTTCCTTCCTCCATCTCCTAGGTCTTTGGTAGCTCATCCATTGCTCAGGGATTGATCACGATTGATCGTTGATCATCACTCTCTGCTCTAATCACTGATCTTCTTTAGCCACCACAGCATTTACCTAAAGCCACCAGTTTGTAATGAATTGAGTGGTCACGACCTTTCTCACTCCACATGACCCACTAGGATGTGGAAACTTATGCAGGAGTTGGTCTTTTCTGTGTGGTAAATATTGACTCTTCTCATCCATTGCTTCTTTCTGAGCCCACACAAACAGAGTACGGGTTTTCACAGAGCCCAGAAAGCTGGTTTGTTGAAGAGATCAAGGATACTGCATAAATGAGCTTTGTGCTGGTATTGCAACATTGGGCAGTCACGCTTTCTGTTTTGCTGATAAGAAAACAGTGTATAGCCTGTCTGCAGCTAGCACACATAGGAAATATAAGAAATACAGTGAAGAGAGAGGCTGGAATAGGATCCTGCAGCCTGTCAGAGCAGCTTTTCCCTTCACATGTGGCCATAACTGGGATGAGGGCACTGCCAGGCTGCTGTCATACATAGATGTGAGCACATCTGGGAGATGTGAAGAGTAGAGGAACTTTGGACCAGGAACTTTGAAGGCGTTGCTAATAATGGAGTCACTTCTCCTAAGGATTAATCAATTCTACATTTAAATATCCTGGTAAATTAATTCAGAAAGGCAAACATTTTCTAAAAGCAAGATTAACTTGTGTCTGTCCTGTAATTGATGGCTGAGTAATGTCAAATCATCCTCTGTCTGAGACTAAAATATAACAGTGAGCCTCTATTTTTACTGTTCATTTCATAGCACAGACTATTTAGCAAAAAAAAAGGGTGAAAATGACATTGGAAACTGAGATCTAAAGTTGGTAATTTTGTAGTTTAGGAGGAGAAACAGCGGGGGTGATTTTTATATAAGCCGCCTTCCCCTCCTCAACATAGCTTCATCAAAGTCCTTTATTATATTATCGCTCATGCTTTTTTGTACTGTTTTCTAATATTGTACTGACTTGTCTGAATCACTTTGAAAATTAGGGCTGCCTCCTTCTGAGACAAATCCAGGCCTCATTAAAATTCATAAACAGGCAGCCAAAAGCTTTGAGCACTTTTCCATTGATGCTGAGAAATGGAATTGTCTTTATTTATCCTGATAGTATATAATTTCAAAGGGTGTCCACATCCATAGGAAACTGGATTTTGATTGATAACATTTAGGACTCACTGTGAAAGAAACAGATTTTCCTTAAAGACTTCTGTGACACAAACTAGTCAATGGTATTGCAAATCAGCACTGCTTTAGTGTTTAATAGCCTTCTTTTGGTTCAAAAAACCTTCATGTTTGCATTAATAGCAAACCTATGCTCTCACATAACAGTGGTGTGATCTTCTCAGGTAGCATGCATATATACTTGGAACTCTGTTGTATAGTGTCACTGCTGATTGTATGAACTGTCCCTCATTTTTGAGAAGCAGTGGGGGAAGAAAGGAGATAATCACTTGTCTCTGTGGTTGAGCCCAGCTGAGCCCATGTGACACAACTGTATCCTAGTTGTGAAGTACAGTTGGACACTGCATTCTTTTTCTCTGTCATTCTGCCAAATATACACTGAGAATGATGATATTTCTCCAAAATCTTTCTCAAATTTTATAAGAAAAAACCCCATATGCTTTAATCAAAGATGAAAATTGAAAAATTTTGACATGCAGAATTTCAGAAATACAAGAATTTATATATAGCAATTGTCAAGCACACCAATGATAATCAATCAGTAAGCTTTTGCAGGGCTTTGATATGGAAAGCATCTAAAACTTCAGCAGATAAAATTAGCTGGATAACACGTTTACTTGGAAGTTCGTGTAAATATCTGTGTGATATGCACTTCATTAAAAAAAAGGAAAAAGACTACATTAGGCAAACCTAACACTTATGACTATACTGTATGATCTATTAATAACTGACATGTTGGCCTTCAGTTTAGAGGCCTCTAGTAGTATCACACAAATATGACATGTACTGTAGATATCAATGTAGACTTTCCTTTGATAAGAACTGACATTTTTTTGAAACTTAAGGTTATCCTAGTAGTAGTGCCTTCAAATTAAAATAGTTCTTGGCTTTAATATGATTTTTTTTTTATTCCAGAAAGTTGGGGTTTTATGTGCTATTCACTTAAGCTTGAGCAGATTCTATTGAGAATCACAATACTTGCACTTATCTACAGTGGAACATCTTTCAAGACAGATCTTGTTAAAAAATATGGCAAAAATTATAAGATCAACTGGTTTTATGAGATTGCCACACTTTCAAGTAATATGGTCTACATTATAGAAATGAAATTATGTATATTTACATTTGGTTTCAGCAGCATAAATCTGAAAGCACAAGTCTAAATGCTTCTTCTGCACTGGTTCTTCAGATCTCTGGAGTCTGCCCTGGCCTTCCATAATGTATTGTACATATACAAAATGTTCCTTGCACATACTTCTTTTTATGAAATATAAGAGATAACAAGTGAAAATTGTTAAAGTAAGCAGTTAAAATCACTAATGTTTGTAGCAACTTTGCTGTTTATAACCACTGAGAAAATGCAAGGTGTAAAAGGGGAATTTCAGATTTGTTATTAAATTATTCTTAAGAAAGCTCAGAGCAATCCCATTATAGCTGTAGATTCAATGGTGTCTCCCTTTTACAAAAAAAATTAATAAACATGATACTGATGAATTCTATTACATGTGTCTTCAAAATAATAGTAACTACATGACACAAGCACTTTGTATTTGGAATCTCTTTGCCTTCTGGATTTAATGTACAAATTCAAACCCACACAACTGAATTTTTGTAAACTTGTGTTTAGTAAGTCAAGTAAATAAAGATGGTAACAGCTTTTAGTAAAAGTTTGTCGTACAGCAATGTTTGTACTTACTTATCATCCATTTTAGCCAAATTTGTGCTGGTTCTCTGTCACAAAGTTGTGATTTCCCAAGAAAATCTAGCTACAGTCTATGCATCATTAGAAATATGTGATTTTGATTTTCAATACTATATGTTTAAAATGAAATCTTTAAAAATTCTCAGCATTTTACCTGAATTGTCTAGTCCATCCACTGAAATACTGAAATGCATTCAGAAATCAAAACAGAGAAACTCAGTTCAGAAGTTCTGGGCCTGTTTCAGACCCATTACTCTTAAAAATATATAGGCTAGTAAGGAATACCCTTTGCAGTATTTTTCATACTGACTGGCCTCGAAATGTTCAGAGATCTTTGCTTTGATATCTGTGTTGAATAATATCCATCTTAGACCAAGTAGATTGCACATTTTCCATGTAATACAGCCTTGTAAACAGAAGTTATTTTAAGTCAATTGTGTATTAGCTCTATGAAGTCAGTGAATACTTGATGAAATGCTTTTTCCATACTGAAATATTCATGAAGCTAATTTTCAACAATCAACAAAATCGAGTCATGTTTTTGAAAAAGAAAACAACATCTTTCTGTATCTGCTTGTTGAATACAAATCAAAAAAAACTCCAAAAATAGAAGTGATCAAATTCATTTTTTGTATTTGCTCCTGATTTGATGAGAATTTGGAGTCCCAATCAGACCACAAGTGAATAGCTCCTTTATTATTATTTTGATTTCCGTTATCAGACATCCTCTTTTGGGAGTCAGTACAAAGTACTAAATTTGATAATGAATCTGGAACACAACCCTGACCATAGTGGGCATGAACATTTCAGTGAGGGATTTAATTTCACCTAATTCTGTAATTCTCCAGCTCTTACTAATGTTTCCTATTTCACACACACAGACAGACACAGACAAAGACAGACAGACAGACAGACAGACAGACACACACACACACACACACACACACACACACAGAGTTTAGCTGCTTTCAACACAGTGGTCTACGCAATATTTTATGCTGTCTAGGGCAAAACCTGAACTAGTATTTACCAGTTTTAAGTCCACTGAAATCTATCAAATCACTGCAATTTGGTCTAATCACTATTTGAGGGGTGGTGGTTTTAGTTGCATGATATTATCAAATTCAGTCTGAGGAGAAGTTTAATTTCTTCAGGATTTTTCTGTGTGTCATTTTTAGCTTTGAACTCAAGAATGTATTTTAAACTTTCCTAATAATGAAATTCACAAATGCTTTGAGGATAAGCCTCTCATTGTAGCTGAGAAGTGTACAGATTGACACGGCTGCAGTTCTAACGGAGAAGGATGTGCAGCTCTAACTGCAGGGCTTGGTGTGGAAAAATGAACAGTGGCAGACAGTCAAATGGGTGGAGATGGAAGAGACATGGGAGGGTGATCTTCTTATCCACCCAGCAATGAAGCTTGTCTGGCCTGGGAAAAACAACCCAGGACTTTACATAATGCGTATAAGCTCTCTTAAGGCCTCATGCTGAGAAACAGGCATTTGGAAGAACTACATGGGACAAATGATACCCTTCCTACTGAGCTACTTGCCTCCTAGAACCACCAGAAATGTTCACAAAAAACAAGATGCTGGAAATCCTAGCCAGGCAGGGAGCAAAGGCGTGCTATTTAAGCACCTAACTTCTTCAGTTCCCCTCAGATTCACAGGTTAGGGCTCTCTTCAGAGAAAAGTGTCTGTTCAAATCCTTGAAACTTCGACGGAGAACAAGGAAGATGGTAACTGGACTTGCCTTAAGCCCAGTTAAGACAGCAGTCAAGTGGCTGGAATGTTCTCTTAGGAAACAGAACAGTGTATGTACTTAGCCTACTCAGCCTGAGGCTGTCAAAAACCTTATCTCTTACCTCTCTTCTAGGAAAGTGCTGTCAGCACCAGACTGGCTCTGAAGTTGGCTAGAGGCAGTACCCACCCTTCCTGTGTAAGCTTTTCTCCTGCAAAACAAGAAATACAAGAAGCATTAGGAACAAGAGAAACACTGTAAAAGGATACTGTAATGTGACTTGTTCCCAAAGGTTAGGTGAACTCCAGGAATGCCTTCTGTACATCTTGCAGAAGGCTTGGGCAGAAACAGAGTTTATTCTTGATTTCTTGTTACTTTGGTCAGCAGCTAAATATGGCATCAAAAACATGTGGTTTTGGCCATCCACAGTGTTACTGCTTTAGGTACCTGAAAATGTGGGAATCTGAAAATGCACCAGGCAGCTCCAGGCTTTGCTGGCACCTGACTTGAGGGGTTCAGAGATGAAGCCGCAAATTCTGGCATCTTGGGTGCTCTACCTAAATCCTAAGGCAGTTCTCCAGTAGTCTAGCTTTTGAAAACTTGTTTGATTATAAAGTCATTCAAGTAAAAATGTATTTTAAAGAAAGGGCACTTCACCTCCCTTGTATTCCAACAATTTTGTTTGTAAAAAAAGCTAAGCTAAAATGCTTTGGGAAATAAGAAAAAAATATACCCAGTCTACAGTGAGCTCCCATTAAAAGAAAAAATCAGCTGTGAAATTGTCATGTTACACAAGTCAAGGGTAATGCTAACTTGTTCCTCTTCAGATGCACAGCTCACACATGATAGATCTGAACAAGCCTGTGCGGGGGGGAGCTACTTGTCAACTTCAGTCTTTGCTTAAATAGATGACCTTTTTCTCACTTGGCAGGATTTCCAGGTATCATTTCTTTGTGTAGATAAGCTGTTCTTCTGGCAAACTTGGCTCTGCTTTAACAACTGAAATATTTTGGAACAGATACTGAGCACAGCATAAACCTGAGCGTGTCATAAATATAAGTGTAATTTATGAAAGGCACCCCTGGTCAGATTGAGTCAGCTGCCTTTTAGTTTGTTGACTGTGTTAGTTCTAGTGGAAACAAGCAGAAGACACTGGCATGCTAACACAGAGCAAAGAGAAGAAATAATCTGTGTCTTTCAAGTGACAATGAATGTAAAGTAAGGCAAGGCTCTTTCAACACATTCCTAAAAGGTGAGCGTCTCTCTTCCATGGAGAAGACTGGGGGCTCTGAGATGTCCTTTGGCTGTTACAGATCCACAACTGTTCTGTAATTGTTTAATTGTATTTTACTGAGCTCATGTCTGCAGTGCAAGATGTAACCTGTGTTCCACAGCCAGGCAAACCTGTTTTTGTTCACTAACAGGGCAATGAATCACTTCTTCTTTAAACATGTTTTGGGTTTGCTTTTTTTTTTGTTTTATGCTGTGTTTTGTTGGCATGGTTTTATGATACCGTTGTTACAAATGTGTATAAATGTTCTTATTTACATAATGTAGGTAGCACGTGGAAGTTAAGGAATACATTAATGGGTATTTGATACCTGGTACTTAATACTGCCTTGAAGCTTTTCTATGTCTCTATATAGACATACTCATCTCTCCTGTTTCCAGCTAGGACAGGGTTAATTTTTGCCAGATGCCTATGACCTGCAAGTTATTCTATACCACTTTGTGTCTTTGCTGGGGGTCAATGAGAAGGGAAGAGGGGTCCTAGTCCAGGCAAGTAAACGTGGTAGATGGAGCCATCCAGTACTGTCTGTTGTCAGGAGGTTCCTGTGAATTGCTCCTTTTCTTGTACCCTCTGTCATTAGTATTGTTTCTGTTACTGTTCATTTTCTTATCTCATTGCTGTTTCCAATAAATTGTTCTAATCATTTCCTGTAATCTTTGCCTGCTGTGCTTCCAATTGCCCTCTCCAGGGTGCTGCAGGTGGAGGGTGCAGTGAGAAATGCAGGGTTTTGGTGGGAGTACAAATTGAATACCATTCCTAAACTACTACAAGCTCATTTGGCACAAAATGTGTGGCACAAAGGGTTGAGATAACAACACATCTGGTGGCCTTGACCTGAGCATTTGTTGCATTAGATAGGGAGCCAGTGTGTTGCTTGGTCTGTTCATATGGGTATTTTACTTAACCCTGTAAATATGTTCATGCATCTTGCAGCATTCTTTTCCAGAGCAGGGAGAGGGATCAGGATTGCTCTGTTGCTGTACTGTGTGATATCAGCTTATAACAGGATAATATCAAGGGCATTGAGGGCTATTTGGGATGTATATTCAGTGTTGCTCTCCTACCTTTACCTCAGGTGTTACCTTTGCAAGTCCAGACTATATTCAGTCTGTAGGGGGAACAGAGGAAGATTATTTTCCCCAGCTTTTCACCCCCTTTTCCTCCATCAGGCTTGTTACAACACCTGTTGAGGACTTTTCATTTCCCTTGGATGTTAAGGAAAGTATGTTCTTGTTGCTAGGTCTGCCAGGTCCCCTTAGTGCAGTCCACACCATGTCTAGAGTTGTAGAAGACATTTTTACAGATCTGCCTCAATGGTTGGTAGTCAGGAGTCACGTGGAATGTGAGAGGACATGGGCCAGTATTTGGAAGACTTCTCTCCTTCAGTGGTTTAGAATTCACCCCTGAAAATCTACAGGATCCTGTGTCAGAGCCTGGAGGGGTTGATGTCTCGATACATTTTGGGATTCCTGTGTGGGGGTGAGGGGGCCTTGCTCTAGGTAGACAGTGAAATGCCCCCCACTCCCATCCCAGAGCCTGTATCCCAGCCTGGCAGAGCTGCCAATCACTGGCACACTGGAGCTGGAGCTCCACTCTACCCTAACCCAGTCTCTGAGGGGCCAAAGGGCTGAAAGTCCCACCTTGGGGACTTTCAAGTGGGGGGAGGGCCCACAAAGTCCCAGGGATATTTAAGGCTGAATACAAGGCCAGCACATCTTGAACCTACCTTCCTCTTGGAGTTCGTCTCTGAGACTGCTGGCACTTGAGTTATGTACACCTGGTAGCTATGTGTGTGCTTTCCTGTATCTTTTCTGTGTTTCTCGTCTTCTAATTCCCTCTTCTTGAAACATTTTGGGTAACTTAACACTGAATAGCTTTTAAGTTTGCTGAGTTGAATGGGGCAAATTAATGCTGTGAGAAGTGCTTTATGTTGATTAGCTGTTGTAGTAAACCTTTCGCCAAAGTTCCTTCATCTTTCTGTAGTTTGTCAGTACACTTGTGTCTTGAGAACATCAAGTCAATATTTCTCCTGTGTGTTTAACCCAGAGTACAGGAGCTACTGTAAACAGCTTTTCAGTGAGTCATCTGGGGCCTTACATCCTGTTGGACTGATAAAAAATGGGAAAGAAAAATGTTGTGGTAGCTCCGGAGAGGGGCAATGTTATGCTGTGCCCTGGTTACTGTGTATTGGACACTTCTGATCACTAGACAGCACCCTCAGGGAGAGAAGGAAGAAAGCAGATCAACAGGTACCATGGCCACTGAAACTGCAGCTGTACCAGAGGAACAACCTGTGCTGCTAGCAACTGCCCCTAGACAGAAGAAGAAACTCAAGAACACTTCACATAGTGAGGGATGAAGAGGAAGCAGGGCCCTCAGAACAGGAGGAAGCAGGGCCAGAGGTAATCATCCAATCTCTATCCCTGACTTGATCTCCAATAGACACAAATAGATTTTAGCTGTCAGTTGAATGAGCCCTGAGTGATCTGGCTGCTCTGATGCTGGGATATCATGGCCCACAATATGCAACTAGATGGTAGTGAAGCCAAGCAACCGGGATCCCTGTCCTGGGATATGGACATTGACAAGGGGATTGGGAAGAGGACAGAAACTCTCAGCCTTTGGAGGTGACTCCTGTCAAGCATGAGAAAAAGGTATTCTCTCAATGGTGATCTAATAATTCACCTAAGCCATTGGAGTACAATGGAGAAAATTAGAGAGAATTATCTGTGCAGGAGGTAATCTATAAGGATTCAAATAATGAGCCCTGTAGATCCAGATGAGGTCCAGTGTACACAGTCCACGTGGAGAACTTTATAAAGAGTGCACCATTTTTGTATGCCAGCTCATTGGCTTTGAAGTCAATGAAAGGAGAACCAACAGTATTTCAAATTACTATCTGACTCTGGGAATATGATCATCTTTTCTCCTCACTAATGACATGCTCCTTAACTGTGGAAAGACTGTCCAATGCCACAGACAGATTTGAAAGACTCAAACAAGTTAGAGAGAAAGTGTCCCCTGCCCCACCAGCATGGGCCAGAGTCTCTGCTATTAGGAGTAAGCACCCCATGCTTTCTCACGAAAGAGAGAGTCCACGCCACAAGAAAACCTGTGGTTTTACCTGCATGATCCTGGAGAGGACATGAGGAAGTGGGATGGAAAACCCACCACTGCTCTTGCAGCATGGTTAGGTGAGTTGAAAGGAAGAAGAGCCACCATGGGGAATTCTGGATAAATACCACTCCAGTTTCCAGTGGGCAAGTCCTCAGACAGAGTAGGAGGGCTGATATGGCTTACAATCCTCTTGAACGGACCTCAATTCATGTATACAAGGAGTGAGCCATGAGTGCCGTGACCAGGTCTAGAGGGGGCCTGACTTCAGCCAGATGTCAGAAGAAAGGGACAGTCAGATCTACTGGACTGTGTGGATCCAGAGCCCTGGCACATCTGACACACAGGAGTGTAAGACTTTAGTTCACACCAGCGCATCACGTACCCTGATGCCATCAGGATATGTGGGGACAGAATCCATCTCTTTCTGGGGTGCCAAGGGGATCCCAACAGCTGACTGCACTGGAAGGTGGAGAGAGCATGACTGGAAATGAAAAACACCCCACTGTGATTGGCCCAGAGGCCCCATGCACTCTTAGCTTAGATTGCCTCAAAAGAGGGTATTTCAAGGACCCAAAAAGGCGTTGTTAGGATTTTTGGGATAGCTGCTGTGGAGACAGAGGAAATGAGACAGCTGAATACCTTGCCTGGTCTCTCAGAGGACCCCTCTGTTTAGGGGCTGCTGAGGGTTGAAGAACAAGAGGTACCAATCACTACCACATCACTGCACCATTGACAATACTGCACCACTGGGACATCATCATGAGATGATCCATGAACTGGAGAGTCAGCAAGACTCATTCACCCTTTAACAGTCCTATGTGGCCAGTGTGTAAGCCCAGGGACCAACAGACTACCATGGCCTGAATGAAGTCACACCACCACTGAGTGCCACTGTGCCCAGCATGCTGGAACTTCAGTACGAGCTGGAGTCCAAAGCAGCAAAGCGGTGCCACCACAGACATTGCTAATTTTTTTTCTCTCTTCCTTTATTGGAAGAGTACAGGCCACAGTTTGCTATTACCTAGAGGGATATCCAGTACACCTGGAACAGTCTGCTCCATGAGTGGAAACACAGTCCCACCATTTGCCATGAGCTGATCTACACTGCACTGGAAAAGGGTGAGGCTCCAGAACACTTGAAATACATTGTTGGCATCATCATGTGGGAAAACACAGAAGAAGAAGTTTTTTGTGAAAGGCGAGAAGACAATCTAAATCCTCTTGAAGGC
Organism: Trochalopteron elliotii; assembly: GCA_024734555.1. Lineage (NCBI taxonomy): Eukaryota > Metazoa > Chordata > Aves > Passeriformes > Leiothrichidae > Trochalopteron > Trochalopteron elliotii. The sequence continues at coordinate 544,976 of JANPWX010019552.1, forward strand.
TGGTTATGTTATAAAGCCAAGTAAGGACAAGGGACCAGCTCAGAAAATTCAGGTTTTAGGAGTAGAATGGCAAGATGGACATGCTTAACAAAATATTAGCTATACCCCCACCAACCAGCAAGAAGGAGATATAGGCCTTCCTAGAAGCTGTCGTTTTTTGGGGATGGATATTCCAAATTGTAAACTCTACCATGTGGAAGAAGGATGATTTTAAGTATGTTCCTGAACAACAAGCATTTGTGTATATTTAAAAGGATTAATGCAACTACCCTTGGGCCAGGCAGGTCAGGACAAGATATTAAAAATGAACTGTACACTGCAGCCAGGAAGAATGGTCCTTCCTGGAATCTCTGGCAAAATATACCTGGGGAGGATGACCCAGGATGGATACTGGATGGATCACCCCAGGGGTTCTGGAGTCAGGGATACAAAGGATCCAAAGCGTGCTACATACCAACTGAAAAAGAGATACTGGCAGCTTAGGAAGGGATTCAAGCTGCCTCAGAAGTGATTACAACTGAAGCACAACTCCTCCTGGTGCCCCAACTGCCAGCGCCAGACTGGATGTTCAACAGTAAAGTCCTTTCCACACATCGTGCCACTGGTGTTACCTGGAGTAAGTGGGTTGTGCTGATCACACAGCAAGCTTGAATAGAAACCCCAGTTGCGCAGGGATCTTGGAATTCATCACTAACTGGCCTGAAGGTGAATTTTGGACTATGATCAGAGGACAAGATGGAGAAGGTGACACATGCTTAGGAGGCCCCACCATAAAATCAGTTACCTGAAAATTAAAATCTATACACTCTCGTAAATGACAGTTCCTTTTGTATCACAGGGACAAATTTTGTGTGACAAGCCACAGAAGCTATTGAAGAACAAGGTGGATCAAGTCAGGCTGCCATCCAGCTGGCTTTAGGTATCACTGAATGAGAGAAATGGCCAGCAATCTCCCTCTACACTGATGCATGGATGATGGCAAATGATGTGTTGGGGTGGCTGGACCGATGGAAAAATGCTAATTGGCAGTGCAGAGGGAAACCCATCTGGGCTGATGAATCATGGCAAAAAATCGCTGCTCTGGTAGAGAAGTTGGCTGAGGAAGTACATTGTGACATGCACATGTACCCAAGAGCTAGGCTACTGAAGAATATTGCAATGATGGATTGGTGGATCAGGCCGCCAAGATTAAAGTGTCTCAGGTTAATCTGGACTGGCACTGTAAGAGCAAATTATTTCTGGCTCAGTGGGCTCAAGACACCTCAGGTCATCAGAGAAGAGATGCAACATACATGTGGGCTTGTGATCAAGGGGTGAACTTAACCATGGACACGGCCTCCCAGTTACCCACAACTGTGAAACATGCTGCAATCAAGCAGCCCAAGAGGGTAAGGCCTCTCTGGTATGGTGGGTGATGGTTGAAATACAAATATGGAGCATCCAGGCAAATAGGTTACATCACACTGCTGCAAACCCACCAAGGCAAGCACTATGTGCTTACAACAGTGAGAACAACCACTGGATGTCTGGAGATGAACCCTGTGTCTCACACCAGGGCCCAAAACACCATCCTGGGCCTTGAGATGCAATTTCTGTAGCAACATGGCACCCCAGAAAGAACTGAGTTGGACTAATGGGACTCAGTTCATAAATAGCCCCACAGACACACGGGCCAGAGGGCACAGTAGTGAGTGGGTATAACATATTCCCCATTGATCTGCTTTCAGTCAAGGACAAAGTTAATTTTTTGCAGTAGCTGGGAGGGGGCATGGCCAGAACCCAGATGCTATTTAATACCACATCAGGTCATTGCTGTGGGTGGGTGGAAGGGACTCCTTGGCTGCTGGGAAGAAGGGCTTGGCTTCTGGCCAGGAAAAAACATGGCAGTATTGAAGGCATTACAGAATTCTAGATAGAAGATGTTTGTTGGCCTTTCCATATCAGCTGTTGCCATCATGCCATCATAAAAGGTCACCAGACTTGTCAGGCCCAGTTTTCCCTAAGTGAAGCTGTGCTGGCTGCCTCAGATAACCTCCGTGTCCTTTATGTGCCATACTGTATGTTCTAGGAGGATCTTCTCCATGATCTTCCCAGACTCAGAGGTGAGGCTCACTGGTCTGTGGTTCCACAGATCTTCCTTTCTCCACTTTTTAAAAATGGGAGTGATATTTCCTTTTTCCCAGTCATTGGTGACTTCACATGACTGCCTTGACTTTTCAAGTATGATGAGATTGTCTTGGCAACATCAGCCAGTTCCCTCAGGACTCTGGAATATATCTCATCAGGTGCCATAGACTTGGGGCTATTCAGCTTCCTGAATGAGTGATCCTAAAACTGCTCTTCACTTAGTGGAAGGGACTTCACACCCCCATATCCGTACAAAGAATCAAAGACTTGAGACAAGTGGGAAGGGTGACTGCTGGTGAAGACTGAGGTAAGGAACTCATTGAGTACCTCAGCTTTCTCCATCTCAGTTGCCACCTCTTGATCCCTCACGCTTATCAGAGGAGTACACACTCCTTTCTTTTGTCACCTGTGCATGCACAGAAATGCTTCTTGTTATTATTCAAGTCTCTTTCCTAGTCCTATCTCCACCTTTGTCTTTCCTGACCTTATCCTTACACATTCAAACTGCATTACTCTACTCTCTCTAGGTCACTTTCTCTGCTTCCACTGGCTGTGCATTTCTTTCTTACTCCTCAGTGTGAGAAGCAGATCCTTGCTCCACCATGCCATTTTCCAGCCTGACTTGCTCTATCTCCTACACACTGGTCTAGAGAGAAGGCTCTTGTGCTCTAACCGTCCCTAAAGAGCTGCCAGCTCTGGTCAGTCTCTCTGTCCTTGAGGACAATTTCCCAGGGGATGTCATTCGTCAACACATTAAATAGCTGAAATTCCACTCTTCTGAGTTCAGAGTTCTGGCTTTCCTTATCTCCAGGCTCCTCCTCTTTGAGATCCCAAACTCAACCAGGGCTCAGTCCCTATAGCCTAGGCTGCCTTCAATCTCAACACCTTTAATGAGCTCATCCCCACTGGCAAGCATCAGGTCCAGTATTACCTCACATCTGGCTGGTTTCTCTAATACCTGGACCAGGAAGTTGTGCTCCAGGAGTCTCCTGGATTGCTTGCAGCCAGCTGTATTGTTTTCATCTAGCAGATGTCTGTGAAATTGAAATCCCAATTGAAATTGGGATGAAAGCTTGGGCGTGCAGTGACTTTTTTATCCAAAGCAAAACATCTCTTCAGCAGGTTCCCCCTCGTCAGGCAGCCTGTGGTAGATCCCCACCACAAGGTGTCCATTTTTCGTCTCGTCTTTGGTTTTCACCCACAGGCTCTGAACCTGTTCCTGTCTGGTTTGTAGAGCTCTTCACAATCTATCCCTTTCTAAATTTAGAGTGCAATGACCCTGCATCTTCTTCCTAGTCCACCTCTTGTGAAAATTTTGTGGCCCTCGATTGCAGTCCTCCAGTCCTCAAGTCCTCCAGTCCAACTCTTCCCACCATGTTTCTGTGACAGCAATTAGGTCATGATTTTCTAATTGTACCACAGTTTCCAATTCCTCCTGCTAGTGACCCATGCTTGTTGGTGATGAAGCACTTCATCTGGGATGGCAGCCTCTTCATCTTTTGGGAAGACCCCTCTTTAATTCCTTTGGGTTGATCTACAAGCATTTTCCTGCTGTTCCCTAACATGCTGTTATTTTCTGGCTCCTCCCTGGCACCCAGTACAGCACCCATTTCTCCTGCTAAATCTAGTTTAAGGCCTCATTCATAAGTCCTGCCAGCTTGCTCCCCATAACACTTGTGCCCCATTTGGTCAGGTGTTCCCCATCTGCTAGCATCGCATGTCTCTTGAAGGCGTGTCCCAGATCAAAGACCCCGAAGCCCTGAACAGGCGCCGGTCTTGTCATCCACCCTACCCACTCGTCTAACTGCCTGGGGTGTACTCCCCCACCTGGGAAGATGGAAGGTAATACTATCTGTGCTCCAGATTCTTTCAGCATCTTTCTGAGACACATGAAGTATCTTTCAGTATTTTGGAATCTCTTAGTCATGGAATCATTTGATTCTACATGAAAGAGTAGGAGTGGGTGATAGTCCTCAGCTTTTAGCAGGCTTAGCAGGTAGCCTCTTTATGATGTCCCGAATGCCAGCTCAAACTGTGTTCTCTAGGCAGGAAACTGCTCTAGAGAGGTTATCCAGATGAAAAATGGCGACTTCCATTCCTGTCACTTAACAATAACTCATACCCTCCATGCTTTTTTTGGTGGCATTTTTCCAACTTTATGTGGGATGCTGTTTTAGGGTGGAATAAAATATTCTGGTTTACGTATTTTAATCTAGTCTACTTCTCACATTAAAAAGAAAAAAAATGATAGTTTGGCTCAATTTTGCCCCAGTTGCCTGTAAAATGGTGTCAGGAAACAAAATTACTGGTGTAATCCTGTTAGATGTTGTCTATCTGCTAGTAGACTGGTTTCTGCAAGACATGCCTAATTCTGTTCATGTCATCCTCATTCTGACAAGATCTCTTGGCATAACCCAGAGTAGCTTTACCTATGTGACATGTCAGAATTAGATTCTGCTATTAACTGCATCTCCACACTGCCTGCCTGAATCCAGTTTATATTGCACTGTTGGCTTGATGCTGCAGCTACAGAACACTAAAGAACAGGATTTCATCCTTCGGTTGATCGTTTTATGAACCTTTGTTAAAAATCAGCCATTTATGTCCTGATTTAGAGTCTAGTCCATATTCTACATATTTTCTGCATAACTCATGCAAAGGATGTACTGTAGTGTTGCAAAGAATGACTAATTCTTTCTCTATTGTGATGACTCACTATTTGTTGTTCTAAGAAACAGGCTTCTCAAATGATATCTCTCAAAGTTCTTTTTTATTTTTTTTTTATCTTTTCATATTTACTATTTATCAGTCTAGGCAGATAAGTGACTCCTAAAATTGTCATATAAATTTTCCCACAGTATCTTCCTTTTAGTATTGTCTGTAGAATTTTTACCTCCTACATGAACATTTAAGAAAAGATCATTCAAGTATGTAATATGATGAATAATTTAACATTTGAAAGACATATTCTCTCAATGCTACAATTAAAGCACAGTTGCTCCTTACATTTATATGCAAAGAAATTTTCCATCTAATCCTGTTGATTAATCACGTTTTCCTTTTTTTCCACTGACTAGCTGTCTAAATTTACATACTTTTTGCAATTACCTTAAGCACAGACCTATGAACTTCTGCTCTTATAGCTGTCTATAGGTAATTAATCAGAGAAACAAACTAGGTGTTGATCCTATAGTAAAATTTGGGTAATTTATTTCTGTATTTTGTATTTTCTTTGAACTGTTTCATGGCTGAGGCCTGCAGCAGAGATGTTTTAGCATGGAGACTTTTCTTCCTTTCAAAACCCTGCAGTTCTTCCTCCATTTTGTAATACACAGAGAAGTTTACTGCTCACTAAGAAAATGTAATAAAATTATTGTATCTTTTGGCAGTGTCAGCTACTTTGAACAATAGAACTCTTTTGAAAACACCAGCCAGCAGAACATTCTTGTGGTGCATGCTTCAGTTTTGTGAAATGATTGGTTTTGTTTGCTTTGGGTTAGATCGGTGATTGTAAGTACATTTTTAAAATTGCCTTGTCATAACTTATTTTCTTTAAATCATTATATTTTTAACGTCTGTGTGCCTTGTGATGCTCAAATTGGCTGCATCATTAACTCCTGGTGAAAAGAACTACAGATTTAAATGTACCATGTCTTTCTGTTAGATGGATGTTGGCATGCACTTAACTTTGAAAATCTACCCCCTTGGTAGCTATGACAACTTGTGACAGATTCTGGGGTATTACAAGCAAATATGAAAGGTGGTGAATAGCATAAAGGCTTAGAAGAATTTTCTGTTCAAGGTTAGCTACTGTCTGTTACCCCACTGAAATCGTTTACAGCCTGGATAGTGAAGGCACTTTACAAATATCTCAAGCTTGGTCACAGCCCAGATGCTATGTGTTTATGTGCAGAAGACTGCAAAGACAAAAGAAGTTAAAGAATATAAGCATTATGTGCAACAATATTTTTATTTAGGGGCCTTGATTGTTTTTCTGGATACACCTTCATCTTTCATGTGTGAGGATCTCTTTTTGATAAAGGACTGAAATGTGGACTGCAGGCTATGGGAACTTCATTGCTCATATGAGCATTTGTCTTCTTCCTGCTCAGCTGCTATTCAAGTTCAGGAATTGAGGATGGAAAAAGACAATCATACAGTTTTTGCAGAGCATATGTCCTTCATATGTTGAAAAGGAAGAGGAAAGTTGTTTCGACCTCCACCATGTGACCCAAGGTACTTTTTGGCATTTATGATCATGAAAAGAAACTGCAGAGGACAAATCACCTGCTAGAAAGTTTTCTCCACAATTCAGATATTTTCTTGGGATATTTCTGGCTTGGAAAAATATAGAGTCTTGCTGCTTGTGCTTGTTATCAAGACCGATTTCAGCTGCTTGGGAAGAGACAAGAACCCTAGAGAACAGATCAGCTTGGTCTTCACTTCCTTTCAGAACAAATAGCTTTATTTTTGCTGTTTAGAGACTTACCAAGCAGTGTTGTAAGAGACAGGAGGAACAATTTAACCTTGAAATACATTGTTTCACGTGTTTCTGCTGGACATCTTATGGAAAACCAGAAGGCAGTACCCAGTGAAATAGAATCCACTACAGAATGGAGACCTAGAGGAGAGAAAAGAGAAAAAACAGGAATGGTCTGGCTTATTTGAATAAATTGCTAATCTCTAAGCAGTGTCTATCAGCTGAAGAAAAATAACTTTCTGTGCTTGCCTTCTTGATAAGACAAGACTATTATCAAGTGTGTTTTCATTAACTGGAGCTTCTCGGACATACAAGTAGCAAGACTGAGAAAATTAAACGGGTCAAGTAGTCTCAGTCTGTGGAGTCAGCCACAAGCTGAAGGAGTCACCTTAACCACTGGGAATCACCCAATTAAACTGAACCAGAAATACCAAAAGCAACCAGGGCCTGTAGGTGTGTACAATGGATAGGGAGCAGGGATCAGGGAGGTGCAAGACATCACTGAGCAGTATGATACAGGGTATTTGTTGCTACAAGGTGAGCAGTGTTAGCCCAGTAAAGGGAAGGTTTAAGCAGAGGGTTGATTAGGATAATGGGGATGCTTAATAATAATTCCAGAGCCTCCTCTTGTGCTCCAAGGGCTACAATGCTTATTAAAAAGTTGCAAAGAGGAGTTCATATGATTTGTATCATGGTTTGTAAATTTGATTAGTGGTTGTGAACATTCCTAGTGTACTGAGAGCAAACCTGCATGGCCAAAATGCTTGCTGCCTATGTGCTCCCGTCCTTCCAATCCACTCTTCGTAATGGAGTGTGGGGGGAAAAAAAACACCAAAAAAACAAAACAAAAAAACCAAAAAAACCACTTCTATATCACTCTCAAGTGTGATCTGTACAAACAGAAGCTTGTACTTCCTGGTAAGATACTAGGCTGTATGGATGAAAAGAGTGACTTTGTGAGGAAAATTCCTTCAGATCTCCTTCTGCTTTTCATGCTGTCTTCTACAACACTTTAAAATATTTTGTGAGCTTTTGTGAGGATGAAAACATTGAATAAGGCCAAGGGTATGAGCACTTCGAAATATTTCAGTGGAGAAAGTACAAGCTGTAGACATGCCTGGTGAATGCACTGTAGCTCTTTCAGTGCACTGCAAATTGGGTCTCAGAAGTGAAATAAACAGCAATAATCTTATTTGGAAGACAAACGTGTGAACCACAGAGGAAAAAACAGTAAGTATCTTACAAGACCAATAGATCTTTTTAAAATAGGTGTCTGTTTCATATTTAATCTCTTTTATTCTTTTCCCTGCACCTTTCAATTTTCATTAATGAAATCATAAGATAGAAAGATAGAAGAAAAATAACAAAATATTACTGCTTGTGACATTAGTAATATTTTTTATTTGTAGCATGCGCCAAATTCAAAGATTTTGCTTCTGTGTTTGGTATCTTCTTGGCAGCACATTTTCAGTTGAGTTTAGGAGATTCTAACATAGCCCTGGTTTACCATCTTTGCTCTCCTCTGAGTCAGTTCAATCTGTGTCTCCATACTTGTTTAGAGTTTGGGTACTGTGGATGTCATAATGATATCCCATGTGTTTATGTGCACTGCAGGGTAAATCAATTCTTGGTGTACTGCTCATATTTCTTCTGTTAATGCAAACTAATTTCATATGCCCACAAAAAACCCCACTTGCTTCCATCTCATCAAAATACTGGAGGAAGTCTGCATTGCTCTAATATTTTTTCTTCTCAAGAGGAGAGCTTTGAAGTTGTCATCTATGTATCCAGGTTTTCAACATGCTAACTGTCCAGAATTAATAAAATTTGGCTTATTACTCACATTTTGTTGCTAAAGGCATTTCTTTTTATGGCATATACTCATGAGTCTTATTATAGCACTAAATGCAGGAAGTGATAACTTTACCTTTTATTCTGCATTGCATCATTTTATCATCCAATTAAAGTCCATATGGCCTGGTTGAATCTGCATAAACTTCACCTGCCTTTCAGCCCACACTTTCTCTGATAGCCAGCGTTACACATCTTTGTGAATTATCTTGAAAGAAGATTTTTTTTTTGGTGCTTCTGAATTAATAACTTTTAATTATTTTCTTTTTTGCTAGAAAAAAATCTTGTAGAGAAAGCCACCCTCCTTCACTTTAGGGGTCCAAAACACAATGGGAATTTTCTTATCAGAAGTCTTTCCCCTACTTGCTCCTATAATTAACTTTCATCTCCTGTATCAGGCTTATTAGGTTCACTGCTGTGTTTTGAAATTATGTCTGTGGTCCTTTCACAGAATTAATTATCACCTCTTTGCCTCTGCATGTGGTCTGCAAACTCTACCCTTTCTCTGAGGTTTGAAATAAAAGCATTTTAAAATTAATTTTATATAAATGCTTTTGTGATATCTCAAAATCCAACCTTCCTTTAGTTAATTCTCTTGTACTTTGGAGTCCTGCTTTTTTGTATTTATGCAAAAAAAGAGAAGGCATAATGTTGTTTGGGAACTGGGAACTGTTGAAGAAGTTGCTGGACCCTGTGGCCAAAGTAAAAAGGAAGAATTTGTATTAGAGTTTGGATTCTGTATTTGTTTTGTTATTCTTGGTCCTCAAAATATTGTTTGGATGCAATTTTTGTGTGTGGTTTTTTTTTGTTTGTTTGTGGTTTTTTGTTTTGTTTTGTTCTTTAATATGAAAAACAACATAAAAACAGTCCTCCAACCATCGCCTTAAAAAACAAGGTAAAATATTTTACTCTAAGGTTTTCATTCCCTTGTCTTTGATGAAAATTTCTAGATATCTTCATTATATTGGTGCTAATACTTTTCTTTAAGAAAGGACTAAAGCATAACTGATATGTCTGTGTTTTAACTTTAAATCTTGGTGAAAATTAAATTCCTAATGAAGGCCTTTCAGCAAAGTTCTTAACTTTGAGGAGAATTTCAATTGAAATGCAATGTGATTTTAAATGAAATTGGGAAAACAGAGAACTTTTATCTCTCTGTATAAAATGATGGCATTTTTAGAGCCTAATGGAGTTTGGCAGAAAATTTAATGGGATCTGGACACTTTAGTTCCTTTGGTTACTCTGAAAATGCCAGTTAATACTGTTTGTCCTGTATGAAATATTTAAGGACTTTCTGTACCAGAATAGCCAAGCTGCACTATTTGTATTTAGTCTGGTATGAGTTCAGTTGGTATCTCAGCCCACCTGTCTCCCTCTAACAGATGCTGGGACATCTTGAAAATCCCATTGGGTGAATGCTCTCATTTCTTAAAGCAAGTTAATGAAAAATTCTTTGGTATCCTAGCAAGTGTTTGGCATTTTCTTTCACCAATTCTGATCTTATTTTTAGGAGGGAAAACTCTTTTAAACCCTTTTAAAAATACTTGGGAATATGAACAGGCAAAAGATACGATCATGTAGACAACACGGGCTGCATGTAGCCAAGATGTACTTTCCAGATAGTCAGTAGATTAGTCACTAGTGCAGTTTTGTATCTTGGATAACATCAGCCTAAAACCATGTGAAGCAGTTTAGCCATGTCAGGTGTTAGGGCTAGGGACATATTTGTGTCCGTTGCCAATACTCTAAAAAAGGCAGCTTGCTTATTTTTCCACGTTAACCACCTATCAGTCAGCTATCTGTAGATATTTGTCATTAGATTTTTCAAAACATTCATTTAACACACCTGTTATGCCTGCATTGGTGCAGTTATCCATTCATCTGGCTCAGATAATTATTGCTGTTTCCTTATTTATTGCTCTCTGGATCTGCTGCACTTGTCTTTTTCTAATAGATTGAAAATCAGAGGTGCAAGGGAGAGGTCACTGTTGCTTACATGATCCTTCCAAATTATACAATTCTTGCTTCATGCAAAATGGTTAGCCTCATCTTACTGCTGTCCAGCTGTTCAGATCTGTTCTTTCTCCATTATCTCTCATGCTTATAATAATTATCCCCATAGACTGTAACAAAAACTTTAACAGCATTTAATTGTGTCACTTTCATTCCTTTAACAGCTCAATCCATAAGCTGCCAGATGTTATCCACCTGCCAGAACTTAAACTAACCTGATCTCTGCCAATCAAGTGCTTTATGCAGTTTTCCAATCTGTTTGCCAAATTATTTGTAGGTATTTTTTACATTGATATAACTTGGCAAATGGCAACAGGCTCACTGGTTTATCTTCATTAAAGGTGACAGTATTTCCATCAGATTCATTCAGTTTTAACTGCTTTGACTTCAAAAACATCATTAAAGATTCTAAACAGCTTAGAAGATGGTATTATTTCCACAAGCTTAGAAATCTCAGTTGGGAATCCATCTGTGCTTGTAGTTTTTTTCCTGTTTACACATACTTAATTAACTGGCTAATTTCCTGATGCAGAATTTCTTTCTCCTGTCTAAGTTGCGACATCTAACTTGGAAGGGATTCCCCCATCAGGAGTGATCCAGACAGGTATTTTTACTAGTGGAAAAAATGTAATCTTTGTGCGATGTGTAAGTTTAGTCTGATGGCCTCAACATTAGCCCAATTTTTTCTTGTGCTGTACTTTCATTTAAATTTCATTTTAAAATTCTTGACTTCAATTGTTTATTTCTGATCTGTCAAATCTGCTTTATTATTTTTCCTAAGGTCCTAAAAAATGTCCTAAGAAATGTCTTCGTGTGAATAGAATGAGAGGCTTGCTTTTGATACTTTTTGAAGTTGCTGATCTGTTTTGCTCTCTTTTTTTTTAGATTAATTAGTCACATCAAATAGTAAAGAGCCATTTTAAATGATAGCTGTGATGGAATACTTGAAGCATGTTGCTTAGCGTCTGAAAGTAACATCACAGGCTTTATTCAGAAGCAGAGAGAAACTAAGCATGGATAAACTGAAATGGAGTCATATCTAGTTTTATAAGTCTAGATTACAACCTTTGTGCAAGTGGTAACTATCAGGAATAACTTAAAATTAATTAATGGACAAGTGAGTGTGAGCTATGGTATCTGGAGCATAAGGCTCTATTGCCATTTTGGGTGATGTTTCTTCATAGACAACATTCCACTGTTCTGGGCTGCAAAACCTGGTCAAATTGCTTCTAACTGCGGTGTCTCACCTTCTTCATGAGGAAAGGAATGATCAGAAAGGGTAAGAGTTAAACTTATTCAGCTCCAAGGAGTGTTGTGAGTCTTGTCTGTTTCATAAGTGCTTAGCAAAGTAGTTTGAAATCTTTGACTAGAAGGTAGCACTAGAATGAAAACTATTCAGGATAAGTTTTGGTTCCAATATTTGCACATCCTATACTGAGAGAACAGCTGTATTAACTCATAGTGATCTTATGGAAAACAAACCCAAATACTGTAGTTTTAAAGGCCAAAGGCAACATCAGAAATCAGTGATTCAAATACAGTCTTCCAGGATTTTGCATATTGCACCAAATCTTTGGGGATTTTGATTGTGCAAAGTGTGATGTAGGAAGGCTGGTGCTGGTCTGATCACTGCTGCTACAGCCTCTGCCAAGAGGAGAGAAACTACAGAACAACTTCAAGTATTAATCACATCTTTCTTCATTTCTTCCATATCTAAGAACTGATTTGTACTTAGAAGATTCGATGAAGAGATGGAAGCTGACAACAACCTGCACACCAGGGGATATAGCATTCTTGCATTAACCTTTTGCATCCAAAGAATTGTGGATGCAATTAAGGTATTAAATTGAAGGAAACAGTATACTGTAGCTGGGAGAATTCAGTAAAGACTTCACAGGTCAGTTAATCTTTCTTTTATTGCTGACTTCAGCTATTCCTTTACATACAGGTAAAATGTGCTTTTTCTTTCTAACAAACACCAGTGTTTTCTATAGTGGATTGAATTGGCTTTGAGCACTAACTGCAACAACACTTTTCTTTTTTCCAACAGTTCTAGCATTGGTGTCCTATGCTAGACATTGAACTAGCGGCTGGACTACAGCATTGAGAAAGAGCTCCATGGCAGGAAGGCTGAAGATTCCAGCTGTGCCAGAAGGACAGTGGAGGTCACTGGGCATCCCCCAGCTGCTGGGAGAGTGTGTGCTCATTGCAGCACCAAACCTTCTTCACTTCTCTTGACCTGCACAGATCAGGGGCAGTCTTCGGGTGCTCTACCTGGGACACTCATCTGTAAACACAGCGTGCATGTGCATGCATACAGATGCATAGAGATCATATGGAAATTAGAGTCTTCTCTCATCCTCATTTTCTACCCAGGTTCCACTTCAAGAGACACTGCCACTGTTTTTCAAATAACTACAAACCAAACAAAACCAAGCATGGCATTAGACCCCTGTCTTTGACTTTGTTTCAAAATGATGAACTGGAAAGCTTTTGTCCCAACATCTGTGTGAATCTGCTGGCTTTTTAAGTTGGTCTGAACATACGGCTGTTGCCCTTGATTTCCAGAAAATGTCATAAATTGTTTAAAGAAGAAAAAGAATGAAACTTCCCAAGAAAAGTATAAACATTCAGCAGAAATATGCTGTGGCGTCTTTCCACAGTGAAGTCAGAGGAAATTGGGATTTCACCCCTCTGACCTCTTTCAAGGAAAAAATGTGCCCAACCCATACAACTACATTTTGGTGTCAGCCTTCAAGAAAGTTCAAAACAAAGAGAAGTGAAGATTCCCTTCCACTTCCTACTGAGCATGAGTTTCAATTCAGAACAGGAAAAGAAAGCTGGTATCATTGTGTCATCATCATACGAGAGAGAACTATTTTTAATAAGTTCCTTCTTGGAGGCATGTAAATATGACAGCCTATTTTAAAAAGCCCAGCAGGGAATTTTCTGAATCCAAACACCACAGTTAATTTGCAGGAAAACATGTATTTCTTCTAGTGCACCCATAGCTGTATTTTGAAATCTAGATGCTAAGCAGGCATGCATGTTCAACCAGGCATCTTGTCCGTGCTGCTTGCTCTTAAGGTACAAATGGCATGAGCCCCAACTCAATGAGATTCCAGTCCCACATGAACAACTGGTTTCTGCCGAAATAGAAACATGCTGTTAATTTTCCTTTGTGACAAGCATTGCTACACTGTCATCCCACTTGACATCTGATACATATCCAGGCAGACCTAATCCTTTAAAGTACTAGACATCAGTGAAAACAAAGACAGGGGTGGCGGTAGGGATAGGGGGGGTGGGGTTGACAGCAGGATGACAACACTCCAAGATCTTAAGGCCAGTGCCCTGGCAAACAGTGAGCCGGTTTTGTTACAAGACCAAGCAGAACAGCCCTAAAGTCCACATTTGCCTCCTAGAGAGGCAATGCAGCAACTCAGGTGAGGGGCTGTTTGGGACAGGAGGAGATGCCACTGGCATCTCACATGAAGATGCCAAATTTCCTAAGTTACAGAGGAGCAAGACAATGAAGAGGCCAGCACTAGTGGGACAAGAAGCAGGCTAGAGAAATGAGAAGAAGGCCAGGAACTGTTTAATCCAAAACAGTGTGCCTCTGTGGAGATCCATCTTCACGCAGAGGCCATCTCTCTAATGTGCCACAGTGACTCAGTGTTGTCTTGAAAGTTGTTCAGGGACAAAAGATGTCCATGCCAAAACTAGTATGGTATTGAGGCAGAGTCCAAAAAATTGGGACCTCCTCCACAGCCTTGATATGGGGTTGTACTAATGAAGTGTATCTGCTGGCATACAGCGAAGTGTATGACCAGCCTTTTTCTGAGGGTCTCCTCCATGATTTGAGAGCAGAGCTCATTCCACACTAGAGTTGCCAGCAAGCTGTTTACTAGTGTAAATAAGGTCAAATTTTGAAGGATCAATCAGAATTCTGTGGCTCAACTGTTTCTGCTGTATTTAATAATATGAAACTACAGGTGTTTTTATAGTACATGAGAATGACAGGCATGGGTTCTGGAGTTTGCTCTCCGTTAGTAAAGATGTCATTTACTTCCTAACTTGCCTTTAAACTTCAGAATCATCTATAAAGGTGTGGAAAAGCCTCAAAACTCAGGATCTTTGCTGAAAATAGAATCCTTATGTCTTTTCCTGATAAGGACATCTTAAAAAAAATCCAGTGTCAAAATTTACAACTGAAAGGCTGTGTCCCAAGTGAGATGGTACCACAAACCACAAATAATAATCCTAGAGAATAAGGGAGGATAATAATACTTTCCATCCATTTCTTTCTGTTTTCCTGTTGTAGGCTGATGTCATCATTATGAATTGTCAGTTCCTGGGATTACAGTTAACGCTCTGGTGGTTTTGTTAGAAAGATAATTCATGCAGTGGCAAAAGCTAATTGTTCTTTGGATTTGTCCTTCATTGTAGAATTTTGTGAATAAGTTTGTAAGTGAATTTGAACCTTATCTGAGTCACTTGGGTTTGTGCCCTGGTGCTGCTAGCTGTATTCCCAGGTTAAAACCAGCCATCTAATAAAAGCCCCTGCTTCCAAAATTAGCTAAAGGGCACTAAGAAAAGCATTTGACACTGTAAAATGAAGAAGGAAAAGTACAGCAGAGGCAGGCAGCCTTAGGTTTCAGAAAAGCTTTCATTGTATTATCGTCAGCTTTTCCAAAAGCTGCAGTAGCCTCTGATGACCTGTCTGCAAACAGTTCCATTGCAAAGAATAATAGGTGAGGCCATCCTTTGTCTGTTCTCTTTCAACATGCTCTTAGAAAAATAGCAGAATGTCTCATCAGACAAAATAAAAGCAAGGAGAAGTATAAAGGAATGTTACCAATAGGCACCAGTGTAATTGTTGGATAGGGATGATACTGCTTATAATTCTGATTTTCCTGCAGTTGTCTTCAATCCCAGCAGCCTCATTTTCAGCAGGATCCAAACCCAGTGCTATTCAACACTTTTCCCTTTAGTATACGAGGTAATTTATCATTTCAGTTGGCCTTGCAGTGACTGAAATATTTAGGGGATTTGTGTAGTGACAGAAATAGATAAGATGTTTGAAGCAAATGGCTTAGCTCTGTTTAGGAAAATCTCCATGGGATTTAAGAGGATGCACTGATGTAATACAATTGGTGGTTTTATTAAAATTCTTTCTGTATAACATCTAGGGTAAAAGTATAGCCTATTCCCATTGCAAAGTCCTCCCCATCTCCTAACCCTCCCCTGTAATATCCTTTCTGAATGAATTAGAAACCTGTCTCGAGAAGTAAATAATACAACAATGAATACAGCAATATTTTGAAAATCTATTTATTGTCTGTCTGTAGTTGTTCATAGCTGTGAAAACTGTTAACAACCTGATTGTACAGTGTAAGCTAAAGCTTGAGGCACCTTCATAAAAACATAAAAATATTTAAATTGGGAAAGACATTTCAGATCATTCAGTGCAATTGTTAACCCAGCACAGCCAAGTCCACCACTAAATCATATTCCTAAATGACGTCTGCCATTGCTTACAAAAAGTGTCAGAAGTAGCAGATTATCTTCTGTTTATATTTTGTTTCTATCTTCCTTAATCACAGTACACAAATGAAAGTAAGAATGTTGACAGTCAGTAATACCATGTCCCAGCACATCTGTGTCTATGTGCCGTTGTCAATATGAACACATCTACATTCACTGATACGGAACCAGAGTGCCCACACAGACTGGTAAAGGTTTTATTTTGCTATTATGGATGGACTCTAAAGCACTTTAAAAGCTAAGAAATAATAATTAAAAAAAGAATGTTGGAAGAACCTTCATTTGGTTTCCTGGTGTGTCCTTACTGCAAAGGGAACTGCTTGGGAACTTTTCTACACAATGTTTTTGTCACAAAATGTGGAGTCCCTGGAGACCCTTGAGGTATTACCCTTGGCCTTGGAAGGATTTACCATAGAGACTTCCCACCTAGACTAAAGAGAAGACTTCCCCTTACTGCCTTGTGACACTCCATAACACTACCCCAGTCTCGTTCTCGTTCTCCCTGATGCCCAAATTCTCGTGGCCTCTCCTTTCCCTGGTGACAGTCTCTATCTTCCCTATAGGTCACTGACCCTGCCTGCCCCTTGTACCCCCCTGTGCCATCAGGTCATTGGCTGCTGACCTCCTACTTAAGCTGGTACTCAGCACATGGTCTGGTGTTTTTGTTCCTGATACCCTTCAGCGCCTGAAATAAACCTCGCAGGAACTTTATCATACAAAAGGCCCTTCTGCCTCTTCTTGCTGTGCTAGCCTCATAGTGTGTGTGGATGTGTGAGCTTGACTGCTTCGCCTGAATTTACCCCTAGCAGCTTTTCCACTGAAGAGGCTTATTGGGATCTAGGCAGCAGCTCCACACCTAAAAGGCACACTGCTACAACTAAACTCCACTCTATCAAAACAAAGACATTCATGGACACATTCCAGTTTTGACATAACTTTTCTAAAGTCCAGACTGAAATTTTTATTATTAGAAATTCAATTTGTGGCTGGTTCAGACCAGTTTTGTAAACCTGGATTGTTCCAGAAGGAAGCCCTAACTAGGCAACTTTTGAGTGACTTCTCAGGCCTGGCCATTATTTTGTTTCCCTGTATTTCTTGATCTTCTGACTTGAGACTGTAAGACTGTGCTGTAGAAATGCTGAATGCTCACAGCTGTAGCTGTAGTTCGTGGAAGATGAGCTTTGCAAATACAGTGCTAAATAATAATTGGAAAGGTTGCAGACATTTGAAATTGCTTACCAGGTTTAATGTCTCTACCTCACTTCTTAACCTGTGAAATGATTCATTAACATTTGTGTATCATTGTAGCCCTGTTATAGTAAGCACCACAGAAAAGCCCTTGAGGAAATTTTATGTGGTTTTTTCAGAGTTGGTTTGAATAGTGTTAAATAAATAACACACTAGGCAACAGTGTACTGCACGAGGAAATAATTAAATATTAAAAAACTACAGGGCACTGTCCTTCCTAAGTAATTGGAAGAGGCAGAGGTCTTGTAAGAAGAAACCACTATGTGACTATCTCACCATACATGATGACAATACATATGTATCACAGAGGTTGAATTAAGGTTGCACAGGGAGCCTTGATTGCCAGGATTTCCTAAATCCCAAATGCTTAACATCATTGTATTTTAGAAGAACAATATTAAGATGGGCTTTAATATAGCAGATATATAATCTATAGAGAAAATACATAGCAAATGTTTGATGGAAAGATTTTATTGAGACGAGTTTGGTTGACCTAGTTATTCCTGAATAGTAACTGGAATTACATTTCATTAGTATGTTTATTGAAGTTAAGTACATTGATCTATGCAGGAGTCAGAGAAAAAATAATTTTTTAATTGATATGTTTTCCAGGTCCCAAACAAGATCCTTCTTGTACACAAGCATGGTCCTTACCTAGCTACAATGACCGTCTATTACCTGCTTGCTGAAAATTTTCACCAGCTGTGGCCTCCTCTGAACCTACAGAACTGGAGTAGAATTCAGGTTGAGGCATACAGATGAGAAAGAGATAAGGGCAGCCCAGGAAGTGAAGGTGCATTTTAAATTCAGTAATCAATGGCTCAGTCTCTAAAGTCTGACATCCATCTGAGAATATCACGTCACTGATGACTTACAGATATTTGTGTAGTGCTGGTGGAAACTTCTGGATCTGCAACAAATTTTTTGATATCTTGTGAAGTCCAGCATTCTCTATTCTTCTTATGACTAATAAATAAAATTTCCCTTCCTGTCAGTAATGAAAAATGACAAATCAAATCCTAAATGCAACTCTGTGGTGCTCTGATGGGACAGAAAGGAAAAAATAAATAAATTCTCTTGTTCTGAATAGAAAGATTCACTCAGCACTATAACAAAACTCTTTCCCTTTTAAGTGTCCAGCCAGAGATTCATTTGAAACTGTAGTAATGAAGCTCCTGAACAGCCCACGCAGATAGTTTTTCTTAGTATGTCCAGGTCCCTTCAACCATTGGATCTAAAAGATGAAGGCCAGGATTTTTCACAAAGGACACAGCCTTACAACAGCCAACCCCAGACTAATATTCCTTTTTCTATTTATTTAGCAGAAACACCTTCCAGAAGATGGGGAATCAGTGTTTAGGCATTTAGGGCGGAGTGAAAACAGAAGAGAAAGAGAAATGGTGTTACAAGCATCATTACCTTCAGTACAGCAGCAAAAACTCTCCTGAGTAAATGGATACTTTTATGAAACTGCTATCACAGGCTATGAAATGCCCCCTGTCACCTCAAAGTAAAAATGTTTAAGAATGAATTGTCTTTATTCAGTAGAGATCCATTACAGGAGATGAGTAGGGATTTCTTTGTCTTTTGTGAAGTCATAGATTACACATTACCCTTTCTGGAATGTCCATGAGAAAGTTACATAATACTCTGAGCAATACTTAGAAGGGAAAGGGACGGGAACTGTTATCACTTGGGCTGACCCCTTGGGGGAGGCTGTGATAATAACTTTCCTGTTTGAATTTGGGAAATACATAGTGTACAAATGAATGAACTTCATTGTCTTTGAAGTTTCCTATGTGACTCATGATGAAGACTTTACATAATTACATTAACATTATGGGGACAGGAATCAGCATGCAAACAGGCCACAGGCAAACATATAGTTACATGATTCTATCAGCTGTACAAATGAAAATTAGCTCCCTTTCCATACTACTTGCCATGCTTTCTGTAAGTGTTACATAAGTTAGTGATAATAT
The DNA here is from genome assembly GCA_024734555.1 of Trochalopteron elliotii. Lineage (NCBI taxonomy): Eukaryota > Metazoa > Chordata > Aves > Passeriformes > Leiothrichidae > Trochalopteron > Trochalopteron elliotii. The sequence continues at coordinate 564,224 of JANPWX010019552.1, forward strand.
CTAAATATGTTTTCAAAACTTAGAAAATGCTTGCCAGGAGAATAAATCAGTATAAAAGCCTTACAGAAAATTTGCTGAAAGCCAGTATTAGTAATTCACTTAACATTAAATCTGCCAAGCATGCCTATTTTGGGGACCCAAATACAGAAGCGTAATCTGAATACCCTAACAAGAACACCTTTTCGTCACTGCTCAGACAACCTGTGCTGGCTCTCAACTTTGTTTTCACATTTCCAGATTAGCATGGGGACACATTAAACAGATAGTGGTGAAAGAGATTGCAGAGTGACTGGGATGTCAGGAGGCATTTAGAAAGAGCTTGCTTAAGGTACAGAGGTATGAATACCTCTAACAGAGTTTGTCTCGTTCACACCAGTGCTACAAGGAACCTGAGCAAACTTAGGTTGCACTGTACACTTTCTACTTCTGGCTAATCTGACTGTTAGACAACTGTTAAGTGTTATTAATGGCTAACAAAAGCTTCCATTTGATTGAATGGGGTTTGAAGGGGAATGCAAAATTTTCATTATTATCAGAATGTTTCTGAAGGCCTTTGCTACCTGTCACCCCAAACATTTCTCCCTGTGGAGGATGAGGAGGAGGGGGGTAGACCAAAGGAAGTCTTGCAGAACAACCTGAGAACAAGTTTCAACACTGACCATTGACTCCTAGTTCTTTTATTTATTGCTGTTTTCTTTTCTTTGTCATGAAAAGAAGTACAAGTCTTTCTTTGTGTACGTTGTGTTTTGGGATGGGCAAGCAGAATGTATACTAAATTAACATTTTTTTCAAAATCAGTTCCTGGTGTTCTCCAGCTTTTCTCGAAGTGCAAGCAAAATGGCAAATAGTGAAGTATGAAGGACATGTGCATTCTTATTTTATCTTACAGATGGTTATCAATAAATAACACAGGAATTTCAATTTCATTTCTTCATGTCAGCAGACCAGGAAGATTTTCCAAGTGCAGTCATGTTCCTCTTCTAGAATGACTTCTAACTGCTCAGTTTAATTGGGGTTGCCTCTGCTGCAGAAATAGCATGACCAGAATTTGTAAGTTGGAATGGCTAGAGCCAGCATCCCCAAGCCCATATTTAGGCATCCAGAGAAATGGTCTGATTTCCAAAACTGCTGAGCAGCCAGCAGCCCTAATTGGAGTCCATGGGAACTGTTGGATGTTCAGCACATTTGAAAAATCAGGTCACTTATGTAAGCAACTAATTGTTGCTGTAAGAGCCCAACTTCAGCACCTAGTTTTACAAGGGCTCAATGTTGTTTTGCCCAGACACCTTTCAAAACTGGGCATCTGTCTTGCACTCACTGCTGGCCTGAGTGGAGCCCTGTCTGCTGTTTACTTGCCAGCAAACTCCCTCCAGCTGGGGTTCATCTCTCCCACCTTTTTTATATGTCGCAGGGAGGTGTGCATTCTGGGGCTGTGGGTTTGCAACTGCTCTCTGTGATCTGGAGGCAGCGGCTCCTCCAGGCTGCAGTAAGTACACTGAGAGCTGCCCGCACTTAGGTCACCTCCCTAGCACCCCTGTGACTGCTTCTGAGAGACCAGGGGCCATCAGATTCCAGTTCCAGAGCCTTCCCGAACCTCTGACATGAGACACGACATGCTTTAAAGTGTTTGCCTCATTTAAATAGCAGTCCTAGGAATTCAAGTCTTTACTGGCTTTCTTCTGCTCCCTTTTGAAAAGGAGAAAAAAAAACAACCAAAAAACCTAAACAATTCTGTGGAAAAACCCTGCAGAAAAAGACTCTGCTCTTGACTGAAAGACCATCCCCTATGTGTCTGCAGGGGTCAGCCTCCAGGCCTGCATGACATGCTGCTTGCTGAAGGGTGTGAAGCAAGTATGAGACAAAGAGTGCTATGAACTATTTCAGCGTTAAAATGAACTTTGTGTAGCAAACATGGGGAGGCTTAAGTTCATTTGGTACCTAAGAGCGTAAGTTTGCAGAAGTTCTTGTAAATCCCTATTGCACAACAAGCTCAGCAGGACTGTCATCCTGAAGTAATAGATATTCCTCAACATTGTGAAACATAAATAGGTGTCTTAGTCTGACTTTCCACATCAGCAAGGATCAGTGCAGAGTGTTTTCCTCTTTGTTCTTATGTTTAAAATAGTACACAACAAATGTAAGCAAGTTTCTTAACTCCTGCGTAGGGTCTGGTTTCCTAACTCCTGGTGCTAGGCCAAGCACTAATCTTGGGCACACAGCATACATACACATGTATCTTAGCAGACATTTCCAGATACATGGTGCTTACAATTCACCCGAGATTACAATCTGACCTGTCAGTGGAAGATACGAGACAAACAAGTCGTGCAAAGAAGAGGCAGCAGTGGTGTTCCTCAGGCTGTGAGCCCCAAGTGCTGCTAGCAATAACCACAAGTGACGAGTGGTAATTTTCAGAAATAGTGTCTTTGTGGAGTTCTGCTGGTATTATGAAATATTTGCATCCCTTTCATTACAGCACCCTCACAACCTTCAGAAAGTAGAGCAGTCTGATGGGCAGCATTTAAAGAAAAGATGCACTGTGTGTAACATCAACACCGTCACTTTAAATTACAAAATCAGCTGTCTTTGTTTAATTTAATTTAGCAGGGGCTGGGAATAGCTGATTGATTGTCAACCCCACAGATCCAAGTCACAGGATTACAAAGTGCTTCGTGTGCTGGATCTGAGATACAGCCAGAGATGGCGACAGCTCTGGTGCAAACACTAGCATAAGAAGTACAGCAGATCAAATGATCTTTCTGCCAAAGGGAGCATTGGATCAGCTCACTGAACCAGCACAGGGGCTAGTCCACCATCTGTCGGAGCTGCTCACTGCCCAGTCCTGCAGCTCCTGAAAGCAAAATGGGACATAAACAGGAGCAAGTGAAAAATGCTGGAGAGAGGACAAGAAGTAGGAGATCATTTGAAGTAATCTCCCCATTGCATTCAGCTGGCTGTGGTGGGAAACTGCGCACTGAGGAAAGCATGTGGAGCCAAATATCTTCCTTACTTCTCTTGCACAAACCCCTTCCCATTTGTGAGATATACTCTTCTCCATAGGTAGGAGTACTGCACCTTTCTAAACCAGATCCCATGTTTTGAGTAGAATATTATTTCTAATTGTATGAGATTGTTTTTTCTATTATTAGACACTCAAAAAGGCAATGTATTTGTAGCCTTGTTCTGTAAGTCAGGAGACTAATATGCCAGCATGGAAGAAAGAAGGCAATAAATTTTGTAGAATTTGTCCAGTCAGCTCTATAGGTTGAATCACATTTGTTGATATTTTGATGTAAAGTTAAAATATAAATTAAAGTACAGCTGAAATACAAGCTGGTTCCTGTGGTTTATGGGTTGCTGTTGGTAGGAAACTATCCTTCTTCAACATCTTAAAATCTTAAGATGTAGGAGTTAAAATCTGGTTTTAATTGCTGTTCACCTTTTTTCTTTCCCATCCCAAAACCCAGCCTCACCCAGTTGGTTTTATTGACTGTTTTACAGTGTTGCAGTCTGTTCTTTGATGGAGAGCTGTGGATGCATTTTGTTCACAGGAATGAAGACAGAAATGTGTTTTTGTGCTTTCTGATAAATGCAGACATAAGCCTACACCCCCTTCCTTTTCTTTTTCGTGGAACATACTGTCATTTTGAGATGACGCAGAAGTGCATCATCACAGAATATCGTGACTTGTTAGGACAGGCATCGCCTCTAGCTTTGTTTTAATGTCTGAGTTACAACTGAAATGAAACTTAAAAGCTAACATACTGATGGTAGCTAGCAAATATTACTGGTAGTCAAAGTTACAGATAGAAAGCTGGCAAGGAAAATAATTTACCTACTCAATATCAAAGAGTTGTGTCTGTGCCAGCAGCAGTGAGACAGTGCCAGAGCAAATGTGTTGCAGTAACATTACACATTGCCTTTCTGTGCAAAAATACTGGACCAAATTCAGATTTTGGAGTAAGCATAGGCAGTTCCACGAACACTTCTGGTGCCATGCCTGCCTCTTTACACTCATGTGGCCCAAAAATTTATGTATAAATTACATTAAGTGATTAAGAGGAATTTGCTTAAATGGCTGCAAACAAAGGGAATACAATTCTAGGGCCAGTGGCATAACTTCAACTCACATTGCTGGGCCTTGGGTGTAAAGGCACAAAATTTGACAGGCTGGACTCCAAATGAGAGAGAAAGATCAGAGCAACACACACAATGTGGAATGGGGTCCTCTTCCAGCCAAAGTCTCCCCTCAAGTGCCAAGTTATGGAGGAAGCTCCTGGTTCCTTTCAGCTGTTTCCTTTCCCAGTAGGATCCAGAAGGGAGATCATAAGCAACTTCTCAAAACATGCTGGCAAGCATAAGTGACCTCTAGCCCTCCTTCTCCCCAAATAGCTGCTCTCACCCTTCGTGCCTGTGTCTGATGGGCTACAGGCTCTTCCCTTGTAGCTGTGTGCTCCTTCATGATGCCACTTCCCTCAGTGCTGTTTATTTCCAGCCCTATTTTGTACCACAGCTTTTTTTCCTTAAAATGTGGTTTTCAAAAACCAGATAAAACCATTATCATGGAAAATAATGTGGTAAGCCAGCAGGGCTGCAAACTGGTTAAACCTGAATGTAAACTGTTCTCTAACGAATATTGCTGGTATGTGGGCAATAACCCTTAATAATTTCATTAATTAGTTATATGCCAGTAACTGTTTTTAAAGGGCATACGATTTACACTGTAGGCAGTTGAACATGTAATTACATGAGAAGGATGTGTGCTATTTTACTGTCATGAACTCTGTGGATGCAAGTCAAAATATACATTATAAAAGCAGGTGATCCAATTTACATCAGAGCTAAGACTCTTTCTGAAGACACTTAGCATTAAGACACAGGTTTTGATAAAGGCTGTTTCTATGTCCAACATAGATACAGTCTTTCTGTACCTTCCACTCTATTATAGAAGAAGGCCATTCCACATGCTAAAAAAAAGGCATGTATCTGTTGTCCATATATGAGTTTACACAAAAGACAGCAAATGAAAAAGAAATAATTACTTTTAAACTGTAGAAATATTTGATGCTACTGTAGTTGTTGGTATTATAAGACTAACATACTTGTTTATTGCAGGCTATCATTACTTGTCACAGTTGAGGCAGTTTTGATGACCTTACTGTGAATTTCTATTAGTATAAATTGAACTTTGAATCGTAAGGGGTTTTAATATTTTTTTGGAGGATAATTGCAGCATTCTTGCAATGGTTATTTTGTCCACATTTTTAATCCATGCTCTCTGTCCTAACTCTGTTTTTAATATAGTCTTGGCCTGGGAATACTATACAGTAGGTATAATGTAGTAAGCATTTGACAGCTTTGCATTAAGATAATGTATTGTTGTTTGATGTCTGCACTGAGAGAACTAATGGCAGCGCTGGAGCTGGAATTGTTAATACCACACTGAGCACACCTTGGATATGTATTGCACAGCAAGTGCCAAAATGTGTTGATATTGGCATTTCAAATTAATGAAGAGCCAGAAGAAGGAACACAGTGAAAATTAACACAGCAAAGGAAAAAGTATTAAACAAGATGAAGAGAAACAACAGTGCCTGAGACCTAGGCTTCGTGGGATGTTTCTAGAGAGTACCAAAGGGAGCAACTGAGGTAGCAGACTGTCCCTGCACTAGTTGAAGAAAATCTGTGTTGCATTCATCTTACTTTAGTTAATTTTTCCAGAGAATGTGTTGTAAGACATTCAGTTCACGCTGCCAGTAATAATTTGTACTGGGGTGTTACCATCACTCTGGTATCCTCTCAGACAAGCTGCCCATCTAGGTCAGAGTGCGATGCCCTTGCTCACATCCATGCCTAGTCCCTCATCAAACCTGCTAGATGTTGTGGGCCCTATATGATTTTCCCATTTTACTAGTGAATCTTAGCTCATCTGCAACAGGTGCTCAACCACTCAGTTTAGCTGACCTGTACTTTCCTGTCCTTTCTCTAACTTAAGCAACAAAGTGTAATGAAACACAAGTCAGGAAACCACAGCTTTTTAAGGCAGCCTCTTGTGTTCCTGGGCACTTAATGATCCTGCCAATGAGTGGATCCTGCTCCAAAACAGAAGACCAACAGCTGTTCATCTGTTACACAGAGGCTTAAAAAGTTATTTCACAAGCATTCTAGGCTACATTCTCCCCTGCTTTGTCATTCTGCCTCTCAGAGTAAGGGACCAAACTCATGGTGCAGGACATGTTTTTACCCTTGAGCAGGTTAGGTGATGCATAGCTTTTCATAAGTCTCCATTTTAATGTGCATAATCTTTTCTCGTGAAGAAATCTATGCATTAAAGAGAATTGTCCTGAATTTAGTTTCTTGCAGTCAACCCAAAGCTCAAAGCATCTCTGACTCTTAACTATTTACAATCTACTCTGGGAGTAAGGGAAGAACCCAGAAAATGTTGAAATCCAAGTTTTGCACTCCCAAACATTGTTGCACTCAGAAGGCTATCCTTCACCAGACAGTGGCACGACTTTCTCCACCCTTTCCTCTGCAGAAAGAATACAAGAGGACTGTGCAATGCCTTCCTAGTTTGCCACTCGAAAGACACGTCAAAGAAAAAAGTGTAAATGTCAGCATTCTGACCTACACTCTGCTGATGTAAATATTGCATTAGAGAAGTGAATTTGCCTGTGCAGTCTACTAGCAGTGAGTTGATGAGAGCTGTCTTTTTAAGCAACTGGGTGGAGTAGAGCAACTGAAATAATGTGTGCCTGCCTACTGGTGGCTACTAAAACTCAGCCATCACTTTCACAGAGATAACTTCCCAAGCACCCCTAGTAACTGTCTTGTAAAAGTTACTAGAATTCTTTTAGAAGACTAAGTACCTGGCAGCATGGTCGATTATAATCTTTTGTCTGAAACTGACAAATCCCAGCTGGATCTGTAGAGTTAAATCTCCTCACATGTAATTGATGTTTTGTGGCTGCTCTAAGGCACAAGACTTTGGGGCAGGACTTGAGAGGCCAGGACTCTCAGTGGCAGCCCCTAGACACAAATTCCTTACCACCATTTTTAGTTACTAGAAGATGTAGTATACGTTTGTCAGTCATAGGTAAGGAACTACAGAACATGAGTGGGTATAAAAACCTCCACCAGTTTTTACATGCTCAGTAGTTAAGCTGAGGGTTTTGTGCAGCAAAGCTGCTTTCCACCCCCACAGTACTAGAGTGTGGGCTTTCAAAAAAGGAAGTTGGTTATATGCAAATTAGATGCAAATACCTAATAAGCTTGTTAAATAATTGGCATAGAATATCACACATGGTGCAGCATCAAACTTGGCAGCTACAATCGTCCCTACTGCACTGCTAGTACTTCACTGGTGTTAAACTGGTTTGTACCAGCTGAGGATCTGGCCCACATAGCATATGGAATTTCCTGGATAAGCTACTACTCCCCGTCATACTTAATCACTGATAAATACAGGCCGGATTTATATTGTATGTATATACGGAATTTAAGGGATGATCTTTCTCATTTCTACGATCAGTTTGAGCAGTCCATTAAAACACTCATTGCAAACGACTGTGTGCTGGAATCAGGGCTGATCACATGCTGACATTTAGTTTTCTTGATAAAGAATAGAGGAAATAACATAAACAAGTATGCTTGATTACTTTCCCACCCCCGTTCATCCATTTCTGAATCATGTTGGATTAACAACACATTTGAGACAAAGATGCTGAATTTTATTAGCATTGCTTGCTCACTGATGTCATTATTAAATGCTACATTATTAGCTACTCGGGTATAGTATATATTCTTCCTGTATCATTCCTCAGAAAATAAGCAAAAGCCAAATTGTTTTGTGGCATAGTGAAACTAGTGCTGACTTTATGCAGCAGATGTTCATCTAGCCACGCATGTAGATGATTTCATAGATGGGGCGAGTGTGCTCACCAATCACACACATTGCTTTTTTTCCCTCCAGCACTGAATCATCATCTCTCCTTAACTGTTTTTTATTGTTGGTGGGTATTTTTTAATGGAGAAAGTAGAGCACTGTGCAAACAGTCATGACCTTTCCTGTCTTTAGCCAACATTTTTTTAATGCCCCAATTCCAGGCTGACCTCCTTTTCCAGAGCTATCTTTGAAACTCAAATAATACTATGAAAATACATTTGTCAGCTTCACGATGAGCGCTTTAATGGTGATGTTCTTTCACTGCTTATTTTCCCCCTGCTGTTCATATTATGGCAATTTTATTTTTATGAACACAGAAAATGGTAAAAGAAAATCCAATTTATTTCCTTAAATTTACCTCTATTTTGAAGTAATTTCTGAGGGCTGCACTTTGTATGTGCTTAAAACTAGAGAACTTGCAAGACTACTTGAAGCTTTTTTTTGGTCTAAAGAGGAGAGTAAGAGTTACTTGCTTAGCCGTCACTATCTTAAGCAGCTTCAACAGCTCTTTGCATCTAATCTAGCTGCAGAACTAATACTAATACCACATGGTCCACAAAAATCACCATCAGCAATATGGCTACATTTAAGACACAGAGACATCTAGAAACATTAAGCAGCTTGTGGTGTGAAGGTCAAAACTACTAGCACATCCCTTGTTATGAGGGTGGGAGGACACACTGGTATGTTGTGATATTGGGCTATCACAAAACACAACTTTATACAAGTATTTTTCAAGTTTCAAACCTAACCTCTGCCATCTCATGGTGCTTTCCCCCACTAAAGAGCAGCATGTAAAAATGGCAGTTTGTCGTTGCAGGAGGTTCCTGAATCATGCACGCCCTTACATTGGTGTCCTCCCACTGAAACTGGCTCTAGGATATTGCTCACCAGCCAGGTGGTTAGGTTTGCAGAAAGCTCGCTCGGCTGAAGCCGGCTGTGTATACTCACAGCTCCTCTGTATAGCTATCAATTACTTTGCAAGTTTGCTGTAGGCCAAACAGAACCAGTGAAATTTGTGTATGCATGCTTGGCCTAAGCAAGGCTTGGTTTGAGCAAGGTGTGTCACCTGTGCAGCCAGATGTAGAGATCTCTTTACACCCTCACAGCTGTTTCTTGACTCCACCTTTTTTCTTATTTTTCTCTCCACCATGCTACTGTTTTTCAGTTTTTTCAACAATCTAATTAGACGCTTTATTTAAATAAACTTACATCAAACACAATGTAAAATACTTATTTTGCAACATAAAATAAAGTTTTTAATGTAAAACCAGTGTAATAATCCTTATTATTCAAACACTTTGTTGAAGGTCAAGGATAAAAGATAAGTGGAAGAGTGAAGAAGCTGAGCAAACTGATGAAGAAGCAAAGTGGAGAGTGTGGCGTAAGTGACCCTTCAGGATTCAGTAACTCCAGGTCAGTGGTGAGGACCACAGACTGGCTTTTCCTAGCTGGGTATCTCCTTGAAGTGCTTAATACTGCCTGGGATGTGACTTATTAAAATACAAAGTCATGCTGAGGCTGCTATGGGGTGACATCCCATCCTGCTGGGTGCCTGACGCGCCACATCCTACCCACAGTGTGGCACTGGGCAGGAAGCCATCTGACTCCAGCCCTGCACACCACCCAAGATCTGCATGCACCTCAGACTTCAGGAAATAAAAGTCTTTTGGCCAGTTCTCCTTGCACACGCCGTGTGAGCATCCTCATAAAACTGAGCCCACCACATTGTTGAGCTTTGTCAGTGCAGTAGCAACACTGATACTGCTCAGTAACAGCAAAATGCTTTGAAAGTGAATCCTGTATGATTTTAAGAAACATACGTCAGTTCTTGACAAAGATAAACCTTTTTCTTGGAGATATTTTGCCAGTAATGTTCATTTGTGTTACTGCAGCTTCAGCAACAAACACAGACGGCTGGTAATGACCTGATTTGTTTAAGCATCTTGCAAAAGGAAATAGAAACTGTTGGCATCTGTGCATGGGTGATGATCAGATACTTAAACAGAGCCTGGAAATGGAAATACACACCTGATACTACTCTAGAGAGCAAATAAAAAATTTTAAATGGTCTTAAACCCATGTTATTCAAAACTATGCATGTACATAAAGGAACAGGATATAGAAATACGTCAAAGAATCTGCCAGGGAATGCATGTTGCTGACCCTAGGTACTATGGAGGCTAATCTGCAAGTCAGAGGCTAATTTCCTTCACTCCTCAAGTCAAGAACTGGATTTCCAATCATTGCAAAATTTGATGTGAACCTGATAGGAAGCTGGATACTAGTAGCTGTCTTCAATTTGGAGCAGCATACAGATATTTATATGATGACAATATAAATGTTTCTTGATGGTTCCTTTCCCCGAAAACCCGGCTGGTGAGCCACGACTCATACCAATAGACAGACAATAACCATAGACAGATCACCTACAGACACATCAAAAAGATGAGTAGATGTTGAATTTGGGATAAGAGATATCAGATAGAAAAAGAAAGAAGCAAGAAAAGAAAACTTTTTTCCTGAAAAGAAAGTACTAACACCAAATTGGCTCTGTTCCAAAGTCCAGCTGCAATAAAAACATCAACAACTTACTAGCAGTGAGGTAACACTAATCAAGAACTATTTTATGGCTGTGCAACCCACAGAGCATCTGCTCTAGTGAGCCTGTAATAAAAGCCTTGGTGCTTCACAATGGGAAATTTGAGCTCACTCTGCTCTGCTGTGAAATACCTACCTGCTCAGCACACAGCCAGCAGTGAACACACATCTGTCCTGGTTTAGGGCAAATTTTGGAGGAACGAATGGTGTTTCGGCTGGGAGAGACATGATCCTGTGTGCAGAGTGTGGCCATTTCAAGCAGTAAGTGGAGCACTGCTGCTTGTTTTTAGCCAGGTTTGGAGGAGTAGAAAACACTCTGTGCTGACGCAGTGGCCACTGCAGAAATACCCCTTAGCAGTTAAAGCATGAAAACTGGCAGCATTACATGGACACAATGTGTCTGAAGGTAGGCATGTAGAGTGCAGCTAATACCCCATCCAATTTACATAAAGTTAGCTTTCATGGGATTTATTTGACCATGATCTACAAAGAAGTGTGCAGATCTCAAAACACCTCAGTTTTCCTCTTCAGCTATGAGGTGCCCTTGAAGTTGAACCTTGACATATGCTGTGATATAGAGGAGTCTGCCCTCATTTCTTCCACTGAGAAGGTGAGGTTGTTGCTCTGTAGAGGCCAGGAATCAAATAAAAACTGCTGACAAGCATGAGAGGTGTTCTTCTGCACTCAGAAAGCGTGATAGTGAACCAAAGAGTAGCAGAGCATGTTCCTGGATAACAGATGACAAATAAATCACTGGAGTACTGGGGCATACCTTTATCAAAAAGATTTGTACCTTCTACAAAAAGGAAGATTTCTCTAATATGTACTTCTGAGCCATCAGGTTCTGCAAAGAGGAACATAAGACCCTCTTTCTCTCTTGCTGCTGCATCCTGTGTAGAATAAGATTGAGAAAAAGACTCCACAGGAACTGCCAGTTAAATATTGGCTTGGTTGGTAGAGTCAGTGAGGGCAGAAGTGTCAATGCTGGTAGTTTGTTTAGTTTGTAGCAGAAAACTGTTGTGTGAGAAACATTTGGGGCTTATTGATGAAAATAGATTTATTTCTATTTATTGCAAATAGAGCAAGAAGGAAGGAGGTTGAAGAGAATGGCAGCAAAAATGATTTTATGCTTCTGTAAACCTTCAAGTTGAAATAAAATAATAATATAACAAATGGTATTCCTACATCCAGTGATATGGTTTCTTACTAAAGCATTTGGGTTTTTTTATTTTTTTTCATAATGACTATGGCTAATTCTTTTCAAATTACAGAATGATATTTTGGCAGAACTTATGATTGGAATAAACTGAGTCAATTTAAGTAATGAAACGCATCTGTGAAGAGAACACATAAAGAATATCGCAGTTCAATACTGAGAAAATTTAATTGAAAACTAGATTATTGGGTCCTATCATCTGAGGTTAGGTGTTACAATAAACGTCCGCAGTCCATGCTTGGCCACTGTTTGGTGGCATATGGTTCGATATTTTTATGGCAGGCTCTTCTTGTACTCTGAAGTCTGGACTGCTTCTCACAGTTGAATTCTGTCTTTTATAGCTTACCCAAAGTAGTGCCATTAATGTAATTTAATCAATGTCATTTAGTCCAGCCCCATTAATCTGTGCATCCAGTTTGCTTCTGACATCTTTACTAACCTCCCTAACCTCTGTTTACTCATTCTCCTCCTATGCCTCCTTCCTGGTTTTACTACTTCACCTTATCACTTTCCTACTTCCTCTAATTTATGTAATGTTTTTGTTGGGTTTTTTTTGTTTGGTTTTTTTTTTTTTTAAATTGCCTCTTGGCTGTATCATCTATTTGAAGGATTTCCTGCCTCCTTTTCCCATTAGGTTCTTGATGTAGACCATCAACCCACCGATCATATTAGTCCATAATATGATTGTTACTTCAAAGTATGTTTCTGTTAGAGTCACAGCCTGCGCATTGATACCATACACTTACTAGAGACATCAGTCTTTACACTCATAGTTTCTCATATATCTAGCAACCTTATGCTGCTACCATTAGCCAGAAAAACCAAGTTGGTATTTTTCTATTAATGCTAAATATCAAACATAACATGTTCTTTAGCCCTTTCCTAAATTAAATTTATTTTGAGTTATCAGAATAAACTGTTCTCTTGATTTTAACATCCAAGTGTGTTTCAAAATGTTATTCCACACAGTTTCACTGCTTCCTTTTTAAACTACCATTTACCACTATTTTCCTTCTTATGTAGTAGGGGCAGGATTTATATTGCCTTAAAATGTATTTTTCACCAACTTGTGAAAGAACAAATGAAGAAAGTTTTGAGCCTTAAGATGTTCATTCCATATTTCAAAAGTACACATGCAAATGTGTGACTTTTAAGAGAAAGAACTGCAGAGACTATTACATAGCAACATGCAGAAAATGAAATAGAAAGGTCAAAGAGCTAGCAACACTTGCACATTGTATGGTAAATTTGGATTCTGCAGCAAGAGATTAGCAAGAGCTGAAGAAAACAAAAACTAGAGACAACCAGAGAAAAATTACCCCTGCATTAAAAAATTGGTCTTTGATGAATTTGAAGTACAAGATAAGCATTGAGGAACCAGGGACAAAATGTCATCTGTTAATTAATTTCAGTAGAAAACATGAGAAAACCCTGAGACTGATAGTCTTCAGAAACAGGAGAAACTCTTTATATTAAGGAAGTCTTTATATGATAAATGTTTCCTTTCAGATACATATTTTAATTGTCAAACTAACAACTTCCTCACTCCCCCCAAAAAAGAGATATTTGACCTCAAAAAGAAGAGCCTGTAAATCCTTGGTCACGAAATCCATTAGGGAGTTTGTCACTGCCATTGATATTACCTCTGAGTCACTCAGATATTACGGACAACTAGTTAGCCATAGATGACTGCAAGTGTGGGAAATATTATTTTCATTCAATGTAACATTTCCGTTTCTTCTTCCTTCTAATCCCAGCAGAAGGATAATGTAATTGTGATGACTTTTTTGTTAATTTTTCCAATCATGGCAAACACAATCACCGAAATAAAATCCAAAGCGGTCGGAATGGAAGGGAAAGCAAAAAGAAATGTTCCACAACTGATCAGACAGGAACTGAATCCTTGTATATTCCTGAGATGGTCCAAACCCTCAAATCTGAATTCCTCAGATCTCAGAAAAACAAAATCTGTATGTGAACTTCGTGACTTGGCCCTCTCTCTGACCCAGGCTACACACACAGGTGTGCAAAAGTGCAGTAGAATCATTACATGCTTTACAATACCTTAATATAAATTAATCAGTTAAACCAAAACCAAAAATAAGTGTGACAGGCTTATTATACTCCTCTGGGTTTCTTGTGTATCAAATCCTGCTTTGAAATACAGAGCCTGCCTGAGAATAAGTTCAGTTTGTCAGAGCAAGCAGAACCTTGTAGTTATTCTCAAAAAGACAAGGATGAAAGCAAATAACATTGACTTTTAAATATTTATACCAGACATACTGAGGGCGAGGGAGGTCAGGGGGTAGGTGGGAATGCAGGGTGGTAATGTGAAACGAGAACACAGAAGAGCAGAGAATGGTATGAGTTTCTTTTCTTTAACCTGCATGTTTTCTTTGTTTTTCTAATTCAGCAGTTCCAGTGCCTCTAATTCATAATATTAAATTGCAAACTGGGATCAGTGCAGGGGGGAAGTGGGCCACTGAGTACAGAACCAATATGATTCCAACAGAAGCCGTTTATTGTTTACATTACATCCTGGATATAGATTCTAGGTCAGCTGTCCACGTGGACACACATCTCTGGGTTGGCTGAGCTGCTTCTCCCTGAGGCAGGAACACATCCTTCAGGACATCCAATTGGTCAAGCGTCCATTCTCAAGTTGTGCTTCCCTTATCTAGGGTTTACATTTTTTGCAGATATTTTCTTATTTTTGATCCTGTTGTTTTCTCAGTAACCTTGATGAATTCCTGAGAGCTCTAACAACAAAACTGCAGGTGGTTTGATAATATTACTCACAACTAGTTTGGCTGGTGCATCAGAATGGCCTGTTATACAGATACATTGCTACAGATCAGGTTTGTGTGAGATCAACTAACCAACTAATGCAATTCATATTTATGAATATTTGTTAGGTATTTTTGTCATGGGAAGGACATTTCTTTCTTTTTGCCTGCAAGATATTACTCTAATATCAAATAACCCAGGTATGGAGTCCTTGCATGTGTCACACCCTGCCCTTGTTCATGACAGACATGGTGGAGCTTAACCTTCCTGCAGGGAAGCACTCAGACTATCATCAGGATGGGCATTTTGAGTGGAAGACACTGAAGGATCATTGCAATTGGGAATGCTGCAAATGTGCAACTTATTGTCGCAAAGATGGTCAGAAATCTTCCAGGGGAACACTTTACCCACCCTGAAGTGCTGATTAATCAAAATCAGATCTTTCTGTGGGAATCTGTCTGTTTTAACAAATCTTCTGACAAAACACGGGCACATTTCCAAACTCACCTGCCAGGCAGGTTTCTGTCAAAAGCCTGCCCGGTTTAATGCCCGCTTGCCAACCCAGCTCCTTAGCAGTCTGCCCAGCAGTCTGCTGGGGAGAAAAAATGTCAGGCCTTCAGATTTCTCAGTGCTAGGGTGGCCCATTGAATTAAGTACCTCAGTGTTGGGTGACCCTGGGCTTTCAGGCTGTTCATCACAAAGCTAGAATGGTCATCAACCTCAAAGGCAGGCAAGACCCGAGCTGCCTGCTCCAAGAAGGGCAAGAAAGATGTTTGACTAGGGGTCCTGTAATGGGAGCAGTAAATGAAGGGTGAGGAGGAGTCAGGCTGCATGAAGAACAGTGAAACATCCTTTTCCTTCTACTCTAATTAGTGAGCAGACCTGCAACTGACCCTGTTTTGGGGGAGTTTCTGTTCTGGATCCAATACCCATTGAGAAGGTGAGCACTAAATTGGCTCAATTACTAGAAGACTCCTATCAATTAAAGTGTCTATGCATGTAAAGAAGTGTTTTGACCTTTTTTTCTCTCTAGGTTCAGTTTAACTTCTTCCTTTGCTGGAGCGGGCAGAGCAGCAGAGTCCTTCTTTTGTCGTATGGTGTGTTTGTATCAAGCCCAGTTTGCTGATGTGTACTGCAGGGTGACTTCATACATGTGGATAGCACACCAAGTTCTTTCCAGCAGCAGAGGACTCACCAGTTCACAGATCTGTGATTGCCCCAAAAACCATGCAGAAGGTCAGTTGAAATTCAAAAAAGCTTTCCTAATTGGTTTGTTTTATTTTTGTGTTTTGTTTTGTATTGTTTTGTTTTGCTTTGCTTTGTTTTGCTTTGTTTTGTTCTGTTCTGTTCTGTTCTGTGAGGGGTGTGGGTTTTTCTCTTTTGCTTGTTTGGTTTTGTTGTTTTTCAGTTTTGTTTTTTTAATTTTGTGGTTTGTGTTTTGTTTTATTTTGTTTTTCCTCAAGAACCTCTCAGAAATGTGAAAGGGAATGAGAAATACATTTGGTAAGGCATTCTGATAGTGGTAGTCATAGTTGTAGTCTATCTTTACATGCAACTTTCGAGTATCATGCTATTGTCTTCATCCCTTAAAGGATGTGCTCTTGTCCTGTAATGGAAGAGAGCTTGAAGGACCTCTACAAAGGCTGGTGAGTATCAGTGTGCTTCCATCAGTTCTCAAACTACACATCTCCCCATCATCTGCTGCTTACTTGACCTCAAGTTTTCTGCAGGAAACCAATTCACAGACTGTGTGAGCATGTTACCTGAAGCCTGGGATAGGAATGAAGGCTGAGACCCTGTGGCTGAGAAAATGGTCTTGCTAAACACTTCTTTAACTGATCTGTTTTAGTAGGTGTAATTGTTTTCTTTCTGTTTATGAGGCAGTATATTCTATTCTAAGAATAATAGCTGAGGAACAGTAAACAAAAATGGCAAACTGGGGCTTTGGATGCCAAGTGTTCTTGACCATTTTATTGCATTTCTGTTACTGGGCACTGGGCTTAACTAACACCAATTCATCTCCATGAGAATTGTTGACAGAAAACTAAAACAGCTTTGTGTTAGAGAATAATATGTCAGCCTGGAAGGAATTGTCCATGCTTATTCTTCTGAGACTTGACAACGTTCTTTCATGGCTAATTAGCCCAAGAAGAATTTAGCTCAGGTACATAGGGCAGAAGTACAGCTGCATCAACTAGCATTTAGTTGACATTTGTAACAAAATAGTATTTCTAAGCTCCCACAGTTTAAGTGGTATGTGTTTTGCCTTCCAGAAATATAATAATTTTAAAAGAGAAAAGGTTCATGTTTGAGAGTACTATTAGTACCAAGGAAATAACATTTTACTTCTCAAATGTGTTTGGAGCCAAATGCAAGTAGAATCATTGTCCTTAGAACTTGTAGGGGTTATGGAAGCAAATTCTATGCTTATTTTCACAAGTTGCATGGACAGCTTTTGGGACTTGACCTAGATAAAGGAATAATCTCTTACTCTTTCCATGTTTGCTTGCTGTTAAATATTTTCAGGAAGTCTTGCTTTGCTGATCTTTCATTTTCCTCAGACTTTTCTGGGGACATTTGAGAGGATATTAAGTTTATGGATCTTTTTGTACTCATCACCACTAGCAGTGGAAGTCTGGTTCCCTTGACCTAATTTTGGACGCTGGCTCTCTCACTGCTCAGTAAGAAGTTCACAGATAGTATTTCACATCTCAACTCAAACCAACGCAGCTACAACAGCTTTTGCCCCTGGACAAACACCAACACTTCCCAGGTCTGTCATTCTCCCTTTCTGGTGTCTCCTCTGTTTGAATATAAGGAAAGGCACCTCAGAAGCTAACTTAACAAATGTCAAGAAAATTTTCCCCCAGGATGTGTCATCACCAGCAGACATAAGGAACAGATTCTGCCAGGTTGTGAGGGGAGGTTGGGTGGATTGCAAGGGTGTGTGCCATGTGCAGGCAACAATAATGGGATGGCAGGCAAAAAACCTCCATCCCTTCAGTTCATTGCCTCGTTCCTTCTTGGCGTGCCACAGCTCAGCTTTTAGAGCTAATTCAAAGAACTTTCTAGTTGTTCTAACATAAAAATATTTCACTAACAATACTAGGTAAGCCTAGCTTGCCAGTAACATTACAGACATTTTGAACCATTACTCAACTTAGTGTACTATTTCTAACCTTTGTTTAAGACAGCTCAATGTAAAAGTGAGATTACAGTCAAGTTCAATGTTTTCTTGTGTGTTTTCTTTTCACATATTACTTTTGTTTGCAGCAGGTCTGAAGTCATAAATGTATTAATTTTTCTGTAGAGAAGATATTTCTAACTTTGAAGTGTTGCAGCTACATAGGTATATGCAACGCTAAATCAGGATTTCCTTTTCTCTAGTTCCAGTTTAATTTCATAATAAATTTTATCCATGTCTATCTGTTCTAACATAAGAGATTTTTACTGAATATTCTTGAGGTAGTGGTGTTTATACATGAAGAACGAGAGTATGATAGTTTAAATAGATTAACACACTATATTTCCATTTCCTATCTAAAGGAAAGACATAGGCCTTGAGAGACATAAGGTACCTCTGAAATAGCTTTGTTTAAAGACTGCTGAGCCTGAATGGCTTCATTGGACCACATAATCTTCAACCCTGCTCTCTTACTACATTTAACTATTTTTTGCATTTGACTTCTTTTATTGCATGAAACACAATGAAGAAAACTGTGTATACATTATTGTGTAAGTCTCTATCATACTTACTTTTAGAGAACTACTTTTTAGCTGGCTAGTAAGTAGGTTTTTCTGTGTAGTACTCTATGAAGGAATAAGGGTGGTTCAGGGATGTTTGGACAAATGTCTGAGGGCTGGACCTAGATGATTCTTAAGGTCTTTCCAACTCAAACCGTTTGTGTTGAGTTTGTGTGGCCAGGTTTTGGGGCTTCAGGGATGGTTTCTTTCAGAAGCTACCAGAAGCTTCCCCCATGAGAGATAGAGCCAGACCCAGCCAGCTTCAGGGCAGACCGGCTGCTGGTCAGGGCCAAGCCAATCAGGAATGATAGTAAGACCTCTGGGATAACATATTTAAGATGTAAAAACAAGCCCTTAATGGGTCGATGTAATTGGTGCCAAAGAATACATGAGAGGAACAACTCTGCGGACACCGAGGTCAGTGGAAAATGAGGGCAGGGGGTGCTCCAGGGTGCTGGAGCTGAGATTCTCCTGCAGCCCCTAGTGCACACCATGGTGAAGCAGCTGTGCCCCTGCAGCCCATGGAGGTCCAAGGGGATGCAGAGATCCACCCACAGCCCATGGAGGAGCCCCAGGCTGGAGGAGGTGGATGCCTGAGAGGAGGCTGTGACTCCTTGGGAGGCCTCTGCTGGAACAGGCTCCTATCAGAAACCTGCAGACTCATGGAGAGAGCAGCCTACACTGGAGCAGGTCTTCTGGTGTGGATGCTGAACGCAAGAAATCAGGCAGCAGCACGGTCTGTGGGAAACTAAGCCACACAGATCTCTCATACTGGCCTGAGATATTGTGGCTTGAGAAATTGGAAGGAGGAATTTAAACACTCCTTGGAGAAAGTAAAACAACCCTTGCAGGTGTTGTTTGTCTCCCTGTTGTTTACTTGCAAGAATGATTGAGTGGTGTTGTTCCTAACTGTCCAATGATAGTGATGTGTTGGTTTGCTGTCCAATGAAATTTTACTCCATCGGAACTGTTTATAAAAGAAAATTTCAAAGAGTAAAGATCGCTCTCACTTGCTAATAAGACTGAAAGTCTGTGTGTTGTTTCTACCACCTTTCCTAAGCAGAGCAACATTCTGGCAGGACTTGTGACCCTGTGGAGGACCCCCAAGAGCAGGTTGTGCCTGAAGGACTGTACGCTGTGTAAGAGCGATCCACATTGCAGCAGTTTGTGGAGATCTGTTGCCCATGGGATGGACTCACACTGGAGAAGTTGATAGAGGACTATCTCCTGTGGGAGGGATCCCATACTGGAGCAGCAGAAAGACTCTTCTCCCTGGGCAGCAGTAGGAATATGTGATGTACTGACTGTAACTCCCATTCCCCATCTCTCTGTCTCCTCTCTTACTGGGAGGCAGGAGGTAGAGCTGGTAATGAGAAGGAGTGGAGGGAAGTTGTCTTTAAGATTTATTTTACTTTTCATTATCCTGTTCTGACTTTGTTAGCAGTAAAATTAATTACTATCCCCAATTTGAGTTTTGAGTTTTCCCCATGATGGTGAGTTATCTCTCCTGATCCTTATCTCATGAGAGATCCTTATCTCTCATGAATCCTTTCTTATACTTTCTTTCCCATGCCCAGTTGCAGAGGGTAGTGTTAGAGGCACAGTGGGCTTCTGTGGGTGCCTGGTATCCACCCAGGGTCACCCACAATACCACTGCATGAATCCATGGTTCAAGATCCATGATGACTGACTGTTTATTACCACATAATAAGGAACATCTATTAACACAGGACATTCTTCAGGGTATTGTCCATCCACCTTGATGCATAAACTGTCCTGTAAGTAATGAAACCTTCTCCCCATGGTGAGTGTCTTGATGGCTATGCTACAAAAGGCAGGCCCACTTTTGCCCTTTGTGTCTTTTCCTGCATATTAGGCCACTTTCCACCCACCCTTCTGGATGCCAGATTTTCGACACTGTAGCACAAAAGGTAGGAAGCCACCAGTGCAAAAGAGGTTTTTACCAGCAGTGGTTGGCAGAGATTTCTCCAAATGTCTACCAGACAAAGCCCTGCTCTGCACTTGAGTAGCTGCGGTGCCTGTTTCCCACATCTCTGGGTCCCAGTTGGACTCATTGGCAAGAAAGGTACTTCCCTGCTAGATTCATAGAAGGAAAAGCTTTAGTCACTTGAACATGTTGATGGTGAAAAGGAATTATGGCAACGTAATGTCTTGTCCTCCTATGCTACCAAGCAGCAGAGTGGAGAATTTCAGGAATTTCAAGACTTTGAATTAAGCCATCTGCCAGTCTTTAAAAGGTGAAGACCACGCAACAACAGCTTTTGAACAGCCAAGAGCATGCTTCTAAGTGATCTCTGCTAAGGGTGTTTGGCAGACTCTCTACAGTCCTTGAGAGAAAGTGTCTAGGACTAAGAATTATACTCCATTCTCTCAATAAGGCTATAATTAACCTGTTCAGTGCCTGCACAGTTTTAGTGTTCAATAACCATGAAACTGTAGCAGAATCATTCCCTGCGCAGATCAAATGTCCTTCTGATAACCATTGCTGTGTGACAAACTTTTTACAGTTCTCCTTGTCTTTAAGTTTATTCAATTTTCTTCAAGTTCTTCTTGTCATTAAGTTTATTCAATCTTTTTCTTCAATAGAACACATTTCCAACTATTTTGCAAAGTATAGTGGCTTCACTAAATGACTCACTGATAATTACTGTCATAGGAGAGCCAACTGCTCAGTATGTTAGTACGCATTTTACTATTCTTAGTTGTTATGGTGGCTGTAAAAACCCATCATGAGATGTTTGCTCTCAGTGTCCTATCTCAAAACATAACATCATAGAAAAATACCTATCCCCAGTGTCTTTCTGCCTGCAGTGGTCAAACATACATATTTCTAAACATCTTGGTAACTCAAGTGAGGTATATTTCTTAAAGATTTAGTGCTGCAATTTAAGTCAGGATTAATCACAAATGTAAATCATCAAAGTCAGTGTTATGACTAATGTGAACAAAGATTAAATGGCAAGACCAAGTCTCAACTGTGTTTAAGAAATGACTGCCAAAACCCCCATGCCACTGGCTTCTTTACACATTTCTCACCTTGGAGTATGACAAATGATGCAGAAAAGTAGATGACTAGAAAAGTAGCAGTGAATAGTGTTAGGTCATATGGAAAAGACTCTGACTAAGATTTTTGACTTTCCCATGTCTTGGCTCTGCTGGAGACCAGGCAATGAATTTTGTGACTTTTATTATCATTTTTGAGTAATCTCATTTAGATGACTAACTGAATGAGGTTTGTGCTAATTCTGTCATTTGGGAAACTTTTACGCAAGACGTTTTTAGTTTGTTTTGGATGTAAGACTGCTCATATCCACATGGACAGAAAACTGTTTGAAGGGAAAGTGTGAAAAGGTCTTGGGGGGAGTTGTTTGTTTGCTTCTCTGTCACAAAATTTAATCTGCTGGGGCTTTACACAAGATTCTGCTAGCAGCTGCTTCTGCGCTGCATACCAGGAGAGCCTCTGGACATGAAAGACCTTTGGGCCTCTTCTAGTAGAATTGATCTTACTTCTCAAGAAACCTCCACTTCACAGCAGAATCCTTCAAATCATTGGCCTGTCTCATTTAATTGGAGTGATTCAAAAGTCAACAACGAGGCAGCTCTGAGTAAGTACACACACATATCAAACCCCACCGGTACTTGGCAATTTCTGAGCAAGTAGCAAAGTAGAACTTAGTGTAGTGAGCTTGTTTCACCATACTGAAAGAGTTCCCAACGGCAATGACTTGACACTTGTCTCCCTCCTGTGCTGTTGGCCATGAGAAATTGCTGATCTTCCTACGTGTGTCATCTCCACCTTCCTTTCAAATTAATGTGGGTGTAAGGTGTGCCTTGCCATCTCAGTCACTCAGACCACCTGCTGGCTTTCCTTCTAGTGTTTTTATGTGGCACACTTCAGATTTCCTCCTGATCATGTCTGCTACTCAGACATAGGAAGAAGGAAGCTTGGACTAGTCTCTTTTTTTTTTTTTAAATTTCTGTTTTCAGTGATATTCCTAGCATTTCCCACTTTCTATATGCATACTGTAGACTTCATAAAATGGCACATTTTCACATTCTTGAGGGCTTTCCAGTGATTTTTTTTTCCATTCCAATATTGAAAATGAATGGTGTTACATGTTTCTACTTTCCACAACATTGGCAGTACTATCTCGAGAGTTTCAGTAAGGGCAGTGTTATACACATTAGCAGCATATGTGTTCACTAATGAAAAGAACATTTTGAAAATACTTCTTTTTGTGTTTAAAATATTCAGGTGAAATCAGATTCTTCCATCAGTCCTTGAGATATTGCTGTTCCCGATGTTGTCTCTCAATCTAAGTGGATAACAAGCCAGTAGTTCTATAGGCAGAATTGGCATTTGTGACCTAAGAAACAGGACATTTTTGTTTGCCTTTAGACTCGTCTAAAATACTTGAACACCATAACTTTCTTAGTTTGTCATATGAATAGCGATGAAGCCCTAAGTAGGCTGTTGCAGTGCAAAAGTATCATGCAAATTTTCTTTATTTAGTCCATGCACTTATTGTGAAATTTTTGGTGTTTCTTCACACTTAACAGTTCCAGTAAACATTGCCTCACTTATGTCTGCCTAAGTTACAATGTGAACATCTATTTCTCTTGGGTTTGCTTTCAGCAAGAGTACATTACAGCACAAATATTTTTCCAGAACAGTTTCCACAAATGTTCCCAGATGCATGGAAATATTTTGATTAATACTTTGAACTGTAGTCAAATGACTTGTCTTTTTCTTTAATGCATTTTGTTCCTGACTTTGATCTTTATAAAATCACAATATCATCTATTTTATGGAACTTTCACTACTGCTCTTCTTGAGCAGGAAGCCCTGGAGGAGTCAGTTAGTCTAAAACATTTTTGAGCACTGATCACACTAAATATATAAAAAGATTGTGAATATAATTTTCTGTAATTGCATTGCTATGTAGTAAACCTCCTACAGATATAAAGAAAGCAATACAAGAGAACCAAGGATAACAGCAGAAGTCACCATTCCTGCAGTAGATTTCAGAGAGTGTGTCTGTGTGTACACACATAAAAATAAAATCATTAAACAGTGTTTAGTAGAGTACAATCTAAAGAAACATTTTATTCTTATTTTGCTCCAGATTTATTTCAATTATTACATTTTATAATACTGTATGTGGACAGTAATAAACGTGAGGAATGAAAGCCTTTTTTCTTGGGAGGTACTGTAACTTTTACTTCCATCTGACTCTAAATTTCAGGTTGGGTCATATTCAAAGCTGATATTATGGAAGGCCTAAGAGGCATGGACATGACTGAAGTGTTAACCAGAGTTAGAGATGACTGGCATTACTACTGTTATATTTTTGTTAGTTTTTTCTCAAATGCCTTTTCTAGACTTGCATGTAGTACTATGACTCAGTGTAGCCTTTGAAATTCTCATTAAGCCAAAATCAGAGGTAAGAGAGTTAAGAGAGTTTAAGTCGTATAGCAATAAATACCACTGAATCTAAAGGAGTTGAAGTTAACATTGTGCTGTCCGAAAGCAAGCATAAATCTTACCATGCTAGAGTCAGCTGAGAATTTAGCTGAAGATCTTCATGACCTACTTCATCCCTCCAATAGGAAAATCAGGAGAGGTGGATAATCATAGAATGATTCTCTTTTTTTACAGTTTTCCCAAAAGCCGTAGACTTCTTTTGTGCAGAATGCGCAAAGCTACATCTTTCATCCATGGGGTTTTTTTTTCTGTACCTCAGTAAAGGTGGAAAAATGGTGAATATGTTCCTTCAGCGACATCAGCATTCAATTCTCTATCCCACCTTATTCCTGAATCTGTCAAGTGCCCACTGTAAGATCTGGAAAGTAAAACCAGATTTTACAATAAAAGGTTTTGACTTTCCTGACCTCCACCGAGTAGAAGTAATGTAATATATGGAAAACATCCTTGTTACTAATCTGGGAGAAAGATCAGATCTGTTTTTATGGCTGATTATAATTAGTGACAAACATATAAGCAAATAGGAGACCAAACTCCATCTGGAATATTATTTCCAAGACTTGTCCACCCACATAGGAAGGATATTATTTGCCTTGGAGACTTCTTTCTAGAATTCTAGAATTTCAAGAACCTGAGTCATGAAGGCAAATTTGAACTACTGCTTTATTTTTTTTCTAGATATGAGACTTAAAGTTGTTAGAAGTGTATGCCCAGGATTCATCAGAAACCATTTGTCATGGTGAAAACAATATGCATAATTTAATTTTAAAACTGCCTTAAGTTTAAGGATTTACTTTGGCTTTTGACAGTTCTGAGTACTCAGTGCACTGGATTGGTACAATATGTGTGGGACATAACATGTGCTTGCACAAGATTTCTCACATAGGTTCTTCAGTGTGCCTAAGACCTTAAGTAAGCCACCAGTATTTATGAGCAAGTCCGTCTTCAAGCTTGTTGCTGGATCTCATGTCTGACGTTTCCAGTAGCATGCCAACTGTCTCTGCATGTCTGTTATCCACTGGCAAGTGGAAGCATGGGAAAAAAAAAAAAACCCTGACAGTGCAGCATCCAGGTGGAGGCAGTGGTTATCTTTCAGACACTGGCCATTTTGAATCGCCTTTCTGTCACAGTGGGCTCCACAGTCTGTTACCTTTAACAAGGCTCCATATGCTAGGTATTGGAAATAGGAAAGGAAGAGGGGTAAACCAATGTGAGTAAAGGTCATTGGACCTTTCATATTAAATAATCCAGGGAGAAAGATAGAAATGGATTCAAGGCACTTAGATTTTATTGTGAAGGGATATTATGGGTACATGTGATAAAAGACTGAGGGCTGAGATAAACAAAAAAAGTACTCTGAATTTGCTTTCTGTTAGTTTTGCTTTACTCCAGAGGGCTATCTCTGTTCACATATAAATACATGACATAGAATGACAGAGTAATATACCACAATAATGTTGGAGAGGACTATACTATTTCGATAAGTGTTTAACAAAATGAATTCAGAAATCATTTATGTTCTGGAACTAGGATTTAATAAGGAAACATTTCTGTTGTCTCCATAAATTTTACTTCTGAAAGAAAAAAAACGAGATGGAGATACAAACCTTCTGTTAGGATAAAAAAGAGGAAGATACATATCTCACACATAATCAAACGTGTGCATTCAAACCCATTCTGGGATGACAACTGGATTTCTTGCTGGCCATGTGTCACTTTCTAAAACGGTGGTTAAACGGGGGCAAACCAGCACCAGACCCTCCACGGCATCTCCGCTCACTGGGAGGCAAGGCTCAGGGTGCGGGCACGGGGGGCTGCTGGATCGCCCCGGGAGGGCCAGCTTCTCCCAAGTGCGTCCCCGCTTCTGCGCAGCACTTGAGCGCTGCCGGCTCAGCAGCGATGAAGCAACACCACCGAAACCCTTCAGCCTTGACGGCCACGAAGGCCGGCGGACAAATTTTGGCGTCCGCGGAGCCCAGGGCCAGGCGGCGCCCCGGCAAGGCCGCCAGCGGGCTCCTTTCCCCGTGCCATTTCTCCGCTCCTCGTCCTTTTACGATTATCACGACTGCTTTCCGCTAGTGACAGCAGCCACAGCGCGATCCGCCGGTGGATCGCCCGTGCGCGCGGCGAGGCGGCGGGTACGCGCCTTGGGAGCGCGGCTCCCGCGTCCTTGTTCGATCGCGCGGAGGCGGCGGGTGCGAGGGCTCCCCCACGCAGCGCAGACACACCCCCCGTACGCCGCGCACCCAGGC